>JAIUJO010000023.1:3013494-3313494 GCA_023846275.1 Vanilla planifolia
TTTCTTACTTTCTCTTTCTTGTATGATAACATCACAAATATTTATTTTTGGCTTTTACTTTGCTTTTGTCATGGCTCCTCAATTTTGTTTCTCAAACATTTTCACAAAATTCCCTTTTTCTCCACTCCCCACCAAAATTTCTCACAATGTCTCTCTTTTTTCCCAAAACTTTGCTATAATACTTCACTCTCTTCTCTCTCTCTCTCTCCCTCCTCTATTTTTTCCTTTTATATTTTTTTCTTTTGGTCAACACTCTTCCTTGATCTTATATGCTCCTAATGCATACATGTCATTATGTTTCCTTTTCTCTCTCTCTCCCTTATTATTTTTGCTTTAATGTCTCTCTTTTTTTGTTTTCACTTGATGCTTCCCCCTTTCTCTCTCATAGTCTCTTCTCTTTTAATGGAGACCCTCTTAATAGTTGACTTCTCTTTACTCCTCTTTCACATTTGATGGTCTTTCTATTCCCTCTGAGTTACTCCATAAGTAGTAGGGCCTTCCTTTCTGTAGTAAGCTTCATTATAATTTCTAAGAAATTGTTTATGATAGATTTACAATATTTGAAATTTTGTTTTTGATTAAAATAAATTTATTGAAAGAAGAATCATAAATTAAAAATGTAACTTAAACTAAGCAAGATTTATAATTTTAAGAATTTTAGCATAATAATAATTTTGCTTGATAGAAGATAGAATTATAGATAATAAAACATTGGAATGATTAAATTTTAATTTCTATGGTTATAGTTTTCTACTAGCTTCTTATGACATTTAGCATAGTGGCAGAAGTGCATTTCAACGATAATTATTTGTTTTAAATAGAGGTGACATAATCAATTAAATAAAAGAATTATTTTTTATTTTACATGCACTTAATCAAATCACTTACATGTTTTCCTTAATCAAATCGATTATGAAATTAATAATGATGACCTTTAGCACAATAATAAAATCAGATGGAAGAGAATTTGGGTTAGTGTCTATATGAGTGAAGGTGACTGAGAACTTGAGTGTGTGAAGGTTATCAAATAGCTGAGTAGCATCATCAAGAACCATTCGAAGGAGGTGACCAATAGAGTTTACAAATTTTAGAAGGGCATCATTACTATGCTGCAATTTCCATTTAGCAAAGGAGAAATAGTTAAGAAGACACTTGGGTATGAGAGAAAATTATAAGAAAATAGGAGAAGTTGTGAAACTTTTGAATAAATCCTTGTTTTAGGTCGAGGAAGAGATAAAAAATAAGTGGAGAAGAAGAAAGGCCACAAAAAGAAAATATCACAGGAAAATAAGTAACTAAGAAGAGTTTAAGTATTTAAATTGAAATAAAAATAATAATATTTGTTGTGTAAGAACTGGCTTTAAATTGATTATGATGTAGTATGAAATAAATTGATGGTTTGAAGTGAACTCAAAAGATAAAAGAAAAGAGATATTGGTTAATAATGTGTATTGTATGTATGCTGATCTACATTATATGATTTGATTAATTTAAATCATAAATAATAAGGGAGGAAAATGCTATAATGAAAGATGGCATGAGACAATCATATTAAGCAAAATTTGGAGTTGTACTAGTAAGAGAAGAATTTAAGTTATAGGTTGGGATATCGAGTTCATGACATAAGGACGATATGAGTGTTATACTGGTACAATGTTTTGAGTTGTCAGGTTCACTATACGAAGGCCATATGGGTATTGGCTTTGTATGATGTAATTAAGGTAAAATATACGATTGTGTTGATATAATTATAATGATTGTATTAGATGATCCTCCAAGTTAAAGTTCAAGTAGTGAGAATCATATAAGTATGATGCTTGGAATCATATTGGATGAAAGAAATAGTGATTTAATTTAAGCACGAGACAAGTTTGTTAGAAAAATCGTGTAAAGAAGTTTAGATGAAATCTCATAAAATATGATTGAGTTGATCATGTTGGATGATTAGTCAAAGCTATTGACAAAATAGTTATTTCTTGAGAGAGAAGAGACTATAATCAAACTTTTATGTTGTGTATCATTATAAGTTATGATGTATTAAGGTGGATTAACAGTACAAACCTATGGTATGCTCAAGGGATAATATTATCTAAAAAGAGGAATAGTGAGTCGTTCATACTTTACAGTGGGAGCATCATAGTAATATGAATGATTAACAAGCTAGTAACAGTGAGTTGCCTTGGAAGTATTGTGTGTTTAATGGAAAATATGGATTTTGTTAAAATGGGGTATCATTGTATATATGATCCCAGTGATCAAAGTGCATGTTCAAAAACGACATGAATAATAGAGTGCTAATTTTGGGAATTAGATGATTATAAAAGTTCAATATAATTCAAAATGCTTATTTTTTATAGATCTTATGATATAATAAAGAAACCATATATAAGTACCTTCCAGGACAACAACTTAATGTTTATAAGAAATTAATCTGATTTTAGTTGTTTGCTAAACATACTACATATATGATACGTGTTGACCAATACCTATACATGACATTATAGAAAATCAAGAAAAGAATAAGATTAGAAAATGAAATCAACCCATCGATTTAAGTAGACAAACTTGATAACTCTGATACAAATACACACGTAAATTAACTTATAATTTATCAATAACATGATATAATTTTTATATCTTTTAATAAGGATTGTAAATATTGATTTTTTTATTTCATTTTTTATACATTATTTATGACAGGTAAATCTAAAACTTTGATATAAATATACTAGTAAACCACTTTTATGTTATTTAAAAAATGACATATTTTCATGTTACCTTTTGTAAAAGCATTAATAACAAAGGAGCATCTAATATTAGCTGACAAACATACATCCATTAGCATCACACAAGTATCATAAGTTTATCGATGTAAAATTTTGTTGACATTTGCTTAAAAATACTTAAAATTAATTTTTTTGTTGATTTTGTCGCCTTTTACGATCTTCCACCATTACGCCCACTATCGCTGCATAAGCCAACCCTACACCCATGTGACCCAAATTGACTCAAGAACACTAGTTGATTTGCTTGACTTGCGTCAACTTACACCAACCCACTAGTCCTTGCCGGCCAATTTAGTTCTTCGTGACCTACACTTACCGAAAAACTACACTAGCAGCTTTGTCTATGCTTCTTGCCCCATCATTTTGTTGCTCATCATTATTGACTCCCAAAATGCATGAATAGTTGGAAAACTATTTAATTTATTTAAATTTGTTGTTTTTTAATCTTTTGATTTTTAAAATGTTATTGATGAACCTTTGGTATCCTTATAAATAAGGATATTCACTATGTTGAAGAGAAAAAAATGAAGGAATTAAATTTCTTTTGTTTGTATACTTTAACATTTATGAGCAAAGTGTGTGCACCTAATCTAGTTAGAGAGATTCCAACTTCCCTTGTGAGAGCTATGCATCAAATGTGCGTGAAATTTCGTTACAAGATCCAATAGCCAAACCCTTATAAGAGACTACGATCAAATATAAGAGAAATTCCATCAGAATAGTTGATAACCTAACAAATTCTTATTTCCGTCAACACCCACATCATGATAAAAAGGTATATTCATTTAGTCACTTTTATTTTCTTGATAACAATTTAATGTCGCAATTATTAGTTTTTATTAGGACACTTCATGTAGAGTTTATCATAAATTCACTATTTTATATGTATGAAATTGAATGTAATAAAAATAATCTTATAATATTTTATGCTTAACACTTAAAATGTTGCCACTTACTCAACTTAATAATCAACATTAAAACTTTGAAATGCTAATCTTTAAACAGTTTTAAAATATCGTGCAAATCATCTAATCCTTTTCAATTTATAGTATTTTTTCATATTTTTAATAATTTATTAAGCATCTCTAATATTATAGACTCCAAATCAGACCATGATAAAAATCAAAATCTATTATACATCATTAAACATATTATAATATGTTTTATGCAAATCTTGTAATTATGCAATTATTTTCTTAAGTTATCATATTTTTATAATATGTTGCTATATGACATATTATCCATATGTTATTCTTTTATAACATTATATAACAAGGACATTGACATGTTGTATAATTAAAAAATTCTATAAATTAATGGATAAAAAATGATTTAGATGTAAATATTTCACATGCTTTGTTATCAAATAAGAAAATAAGTAGAATGAGTGAAATACCTCCAAAATATACTATCCTCAAATATTCATGTACTATCTTATGACCTTATATGTAATAAATATACACGACATAAGACAATGATAATTCATTTATATCTATACAAATTCTACTTCACATGATAATAAATAAGAAAAACCTGTGGCGACGATAACTTATCTATATTGATAAAATTATATTATATATAATATAGGGCAAGAATAGCCCATTTAAATCTACATGAGTCTACTATACATGACATAAGGTGAGTTTAGTCCATCTATATCTACAAAATTTTATTTTATATGACATGAAGTGAGGATATCATATCTATATCAACATGATTCTACTATAAATGATAAGGGAGGATGAAAGCTTATTATGGTGAGGATATTCTATTATGCATCGATATTATTGGCATTTATTTTAGCAAATAACGATCTAAAGTGAGTGGAATTTGGGATATGTATAAATGTATTAGAAATGAAAGGAATGAAGAGATAATGAACTTATCTTTAAGTGTTACAAAATGTAACAAATAAGAAATATGAAAATAGAAAAAATATACTTACACATGTTTTTATTTTTTTAAAATTTATTATCGTTTCTATATAATAACATTTTATTATGGGTATAATTTTTAATTATTAAGAAAAAATTATATATTTTTATTATATCATTATTTTTATATATTTTAATTTTATTTGTTTACTTATTAAACTCTTTAAAGTCTTACTAGTATTTTTATCATAAGTAATGTATCTATTATATTATAAGATGTAAATTTAGATGTTATAGATAAGAATTTTACTTAGTAGCTAGTATAATGATTCTCTTAAGCATTTTTATATAAAATTAGTGTAGTATTTATTTTGGAATAGATGATTATATATATTTTTGTAATAGATCAATTATTTATATTGATATTTATTTAGTTCATCTAGTTAAAAGATTAGTGTTTTGGGAATTTAATATATATATATATATATATATATATATATATATATATATTAAGAGCAATTTCTGGAATTATCTTTCTCAACTAGTGCGATGAACGATATAAAGATTAAGGAATTTTTAGGAAAATCATTAGGGATCAAACGAGAATGTGAAGCTAATGTTTTGGAAAGGAACGTTGGGAAGTAACTTAGGTGTTAAATAGTTGTCATTCTAGTTTAACTAGAGAGGAATTTCAACTCGATCGGCAAATTAGAGTTCTACTACTATTTCTCACTTGAGATTTAGTTTTCTTCTCTATTTTTATATTAAACTTCTTATTTAATAATTCCTCAAAATGATAATTATTACAATAATATAGGTGGGATTTGACAATGTTAAGGGTTCGATGCTAATCACAAAGCTGTAGACAACATCGACAATAAGGTAAGATTGTTCAATAATAATGATGTTGACGTTTAGGAATCAAGTCTAATAAGCAAGATTTTTTAGATATTATAATTAATATTGTTAATTTTTACATTATGTATAGTATATACCACACATAAGAAAGCCTTATGTGAATATCGTATGGAAGATGGTAGTAGGGAATGCCGAAAGGAATGGAATGGTGTGAAATGATCCTGTAGGGAAAGTTAAACGAAACGGAACAGTACAAAATCAAGCTGTAAAGAAAGCTGAACGGAAACCAAGTGATCAAATCATTGTCGAGGAATGGCGGAGACAACCCCAAACAGCTCCAGAGTCATACGAACTGAAAAGCTTATAGAGAGCAACGACAACGTAATTTGGGCGATCTGGGACTAAAATTTCATCCAATTATCAAAGAAAGCGGAAGAGCAGGACGATCGGGCGGCTGAGGTTAATGAAGAAACAAGGTCAGGTACGATCCGATGGCTTAGGTTAATCAAGGTAAAATGTTGCAAGTAAACATAGTAAAATGCAAAACAAGAGGTTCGAACCCGAGCTGGATATGTGAGACAATGCGTAACCAATGTAGTAAGTTTCTAGTTCAAGTTGTTTCTGGGCACACTATTTTAATACAGGTAGGAAAACCTACACGCGATCCAATGGCCTAGATCAAGGCTGCCTAGAGCCAATGTCCAGGATTGATCTCGAATGGTAAAATCAGGATTCAATCAGAAACGTCCATTTTAGAATCCAAATCAAATGGTGAATGCTCTGTGTCCATTACCTGTGTATATTTTTGGCATAAAATTATTTTTAGATATTTTCTCAAACTTTTTAAAAATAATTTTTAAATTATTTTCTTAAATGTCATTATAAAAAATTAGAACTTTATTCTTAATAATTCATTTTCCACTTACTGAACAACATCTCATATATATAGAAAACAATACATAATAATACCATAAATAAACTTTGATAAAATAAAGTGAATCTTGTTGAATACTTTTCAAAAAAATTTAAATGAATATCATTCTTCTTATCAACTCAATCAATAAATTTCAATTTTTATATACTTTTAAAAAGTAAAGTAACATTTACAAAAAAGAACTACATATTATTGTAGTGAATATCAATTCGTCATGAATAAATTTCTAAGAAAATTGTTTCCTTAAAATTCTATAGACTCCTTAAGTCTTTTTTACAAATGTTGCTAATCTTTAGTGTGCACATTTTCGTGGTTCTTTTATATTTATATAAATATTTTAAATCTTTATAATATTTTAAAAACTTTTCAACTCTCTTTGTGTGTGTATGTCATATATATATATATATATATATATATATATATATATATATATATATATATATATATATATATATGTTTATAGTTAGATATGTAAAATCTTATTGATGTAAAACTTAAACTTGAAAAATAATCATTATCAAAATTCTAAGAAAAATAAGATAATCTTAAACAAGACATAAGTAAATAAATTTAAAAAATTTATGGTGGAAATCTTTTAGAAAGCAAAGACGCATGCTTAAGATTGCCAAAGAAAAACTTCCACTACAAAGCTTTGCAACATCTATTGAATGTATCCAAAACGAAAATCCTTTTTTTGTATGCTTATTTTTGTATTCTTATAACTTTCACAAAAACAAACTCACTAATGTTTTAGTAATAAATAATGTAACCTTCCTTTTAATATACATATGTTGCTAACATTTATTGTTCACATCCACATCCTTCCATTTGTGCTTATATATGGCTTTTAAATCATAATAATATTTTAAAAAAATTTTCACTCTTCTTTGTGTGTCTGTGTGCATATATATATATATATATATATATATATATATATATATATATATATATACCCAATATTATGATGTGCACGAGTATGTATGTATACACACATATTTCTTTATAATTAAATGCGTAAAATCTTATTGATATGAAAAATAAAATTGAGTGGTGATCATTATGAAAATGCAAAGAATAATAAGGTAATCATAAACAAGACATAAGTAAATAAAATTATAAAATTTATGATGAAAATCTTTTAGAAAGTCAAAACTAATGCTTAAGATAGATCAATGCAAAACTTCCACAACAACTTGATTTTATATAACATGTATAAATGTGTCAAATACAAAAATCTTTTTTTATGTTTCTTTTTGTATTCTTAAATCTTTCATCAATATCTATATCATTTCATTAAATTTGTATCATTTATGTTGCAAAGAAATTTCTTTTAGATGTTGATATATCTCATAAAGCGTGCCCATCGGCTCTCCTGCCTGCTTTTTAAAATTTCTTCTCGGAATGCTCAATTTGTACTTCCATGCAAACCATCAAAACGAGCCCTATTAAAATATGAATTAACCATGTTGCACATCCTAATAGTTCGTTATTCAATTTATTGAATATTCTCTGCTTTACAATTTGTTAGTTTAGTCTTAAAAGAAAAAAAAAGATAGGGTCGTACAAAAAGCGAAAGAAACGGATCTTTTGCGAAAGCCATAACCATTGCATTTTCCAAATGACAGTAACCACATTTGGCCACTCTCTACATTGGAAGCAGCGTTGAAATACATGTGTCAAATTCTTAATACTACTCGATTTGGGTTCTGCAAAATTCTCACGTTTAATCTTTTTGCTGGATGAGCGGATGCTAACTGTTGAAACAAAAATAGTTAACAGTAAATAATTAATAAAATAAAAATTCATATTTAATTAGGTGTAAATTGAAAATTACGAGATGGTTTGGCGACGTACTGATGTTGCTTTGATATGGGGACCATTTGATGTGACCTTCCAAGGCCGATTCAATCGTTTTTGATGTGTAGTGGTTGTTCACACAATAAGCACAACTTCTGCCCATGCTTTTTATTTCATGAAAAGACCACGTGTCCTAAAACGAATGCATCTGTGGAGCCTTTTACAGAAAAAAAATATATTTTTTCAATTATTGCTTTTAAAAAAAGGCTTTTTATAGTTTATTTTGAAAACTAAAATAAAAAATTGTACTCAAATGATAAACAAGAAAAAAATATTATTAGGACATGAGATTTTGAAATACTTTATAAGAAAATGAAATTACGTAACAAAAAACTCATGAGATGAGCATTATTTTGTTAGAGTTAGGAAACTTGATCTTGGTCCAATACGTGTTATTTCTTTGATTGGTCAAAAGCATTCAAATATTGCTATGAAAATAAAAAATTATATTTTAATTTATCATATGATTTTGTTATTATTTGGATGTCTATGATGAAAAATTAAGGATTATATTACTAGCTTATCATATGAGATGTCAAATAAAATGCATATTCACCTATATATAATGGTGTTGATGGGTTGATGATTGATCGTGCTCTTTTTCTAAGTGTAATCCTCAAGTGAGAGCTATTCAAATTTGACATTACCATTATTTATTATACTCAAAATCAGCAAGTTCTCTACAAGGGCATTGGATAAGATACTTGAAAGTGAAAAATACTTTACTTGGTTTTCTTTTAAACCATTCATAATGATCACACCACTAACCTTCCTTTAAAAGATGACCTTGATAGTTATTAAGAGTCATTAGACCCCATATAGGTGAGGACTCCTCCAAAATTGGATGCATAGCAAGTTGTTGTTGAATCCACATCTCAAGTGGTTCGAATGAAAAGATGGCTACTTCTCCAATGGCCATATTTGTATTTTTTGAAGATCAACTAAGTTGGTAGCAAGACAAAATCATGGCACTATATCAAGATGGGCTTATGAAGAGAGTGGCTTGTTGATATTCCTATTATAGTTGACCTCCACACGATGAACGAACATGAGCCCTTCTTTTCTCAAAGCCAATACAAGGAGAAAACATTTCTCAAAAAAAGTTAGAGTTCTACTATGACTGAAGAGGAAGAGGATCCAAAGAAGCCAAATGTATCTATTTTGGAAGTAATTATGCTAACTAAATGGGATATAAATAAAAATAGTGTTATTATGGTCTACATTGCATTTTACCAATTATTTAGGTAATTTTTTTTATGAAAGAGTATTATGAATCATTTCGACCAAAGCGTAAAAAAATATTATTCATTTGTTAAATCTATTGCTTAGAAGAAGAGAATTAAGTCATTGGGTTCTACACTTGAGAAATGAAACAACATGGACTAAGTCAAAGACTAATGTCCAAAGCCAAAAGGTCAAACTCTTTACTTGTTGTAAGCGGTTGAGTAATGTCACCTTGTATTTTATTTTTTTGAAGTATCAACCCAATTTTCAATTTATGTCAGTTAAAATAAGTTTTGTTCAGAAAAAAAAATTATATTTTAAAATAATAGCCTTGTATATATAACCAAAATCATTCTCATTGCTGTTATTGTAAGATTATTCATATATATGATGCTTTTCCTTGATGTTTGCTAAAGGATGCTCCTTGTCCAATGATTTTAAACGTATGATATTGCCTTACGATTACTACCTACTTTCTTTAGTCTTGGATATTATGAGGCAACAAATTTTTACTTAGTTTATCTTAAAAGAACATTGCATCATGGTCATAACATGAATTTATTATGTTAATGAATTAATCATCTTTGGTCATCATACATAAATCAAAGCACTCATCTTTCATCCTTTTATGCGCCGAGGATAACAACATCATCCTTATTTTTGACGAGGACGGGGAGTTGGGAATCAATCGCAAAGTTCAATAGAGTGGTCTTGGAAAAATATGCGAGCAAAAGACTTCTATTTTCCTAGATTCTTTCTTTCTTTTCCCATTGCACTCCGAAGAATGCCTGTTTGTGTTGCTAAAGAAAGAATCTGAGCATACTCCAACAAAGGAATATGCCCAGCAGTTGATGAGAGGGTCTTTGGACATATCAGTTAGAAAGAATACCGTCGATTGGATTATGAAGGTGGATTCTTCTTTTTATTATTCCACTTTTTCGATTATTTTTGTCTTCTTTGATGGTTATAGTTCCTCTATGTTAGTATTTGTCAGCATATTCTACAGACGATTTACCTTTCAGTTTGCATCAATCTACTTCTTGTAAAAGTTGTAACTATGTTTCTCTTTATCTGATTTCTTTTACCCTTGTCAACACTTTTTTTTTGCTCCTTTATGGTTGATTGAATGGATTTGGGATGCACATTTGTAGGTTCATGCCTATTACAGCTTTAGGCTTCTGAGTGCCTACTTATCTGTAAATTATCTGGATCACTTCCTATTTGCATATGAGCTCTAAGTAAGAACCATGACATATGTGTTTGTTGGAATCTATATGCCGAATACTTGCACAAATGTCTCAATGCAACTGGTATTTATCTTCTTTCAATCATTAATAATAAAGTGATTTCAATTGTTTGGGTAGAATGGGAGGGCTTGGATGACACCCAATTGCTAGCCGTTGCCTGCCTATCTTTGGCTGCCAAAATGGATGAAACTGAAGTCCCCTTATCTCTTCATCTACAGGCAAACCATCTTCTTGAATGCTATTTTTTCTCATAATTGCTACATTTGACTCGATGCATTATATAGATCAGAAATTCCAAGTATGTATTTGAGGCAAAGACTATTTGAATAATGGAGCTTTTGGTACTGAGCACACTTGAATGGGAATGCATTCTGTGATACTTTTTTCTTTTATGAACTACTTTGTCCATTAGTTTAGTAATAGCAGTTCCCCAAAACAATCTGAAATCAACCACTACCTTGAGCTTATTTTAAATACATGTAGAGGTTTGTTTACTTTATTCTGTTGTTATGGAATCATTTGGAAATCAAAAGTGAGCTCTTGTAATCCTTTTATGTAAACATCATTGCAAAAAATTGCCTTATAGAATTCAAGCCTTCAGAGGTGCCTGCTGCTATTGCACTTACTGTCTTGGGTAATGCTAATAAACTATTGATAGACAACGTCTTGAACCATTGTGCCTACATGGAGAAGGTAAGCTACTGCATTCTGTATATTTCAAATGATATATGCTTTGGAATTCTGATTCCTTTGTTCAATGCAGGAAAAACTAATGAAATGCTATGAAGTAATGCAAGACATACAGCTGGTGGAGATGAGGAGTTCTTTGGTTTCCATGGCACCACAAACTCCAATAGGTGTTCTGGATGTCACATGCCTAAGCTACACTAGTGCTAAAACCACGACTTGTTCTGGGTCAAATTCTTAGAGTTGTGCAGCAGTAAAGAGGAGCAAGCTGAACAATCCTTCAGTATGAGTGTATAAGAGATGTGTGGTCTATCGTTTTGAAGTTATATTAGTACTTGAGAGGTCTTTTTAGTTTTGTTGTAGAAGAGTATTTTGTATGCAGGGATATTCTTAAAGAAAACTATGGATGAAGCTCTGCGAAGAAGAAGATCGTTTAACTGTAGCAAGAGCGCGAAACATTGAGCAACCTGGTTAGCAGTGACCATGAAAATGAAGCGGTCAAAAGAGGCACTCATGAAAGCAGTAAGAGTCGAAGTGATCCCGAGTTTCCAGACAAAGTTCTACTGACAATGCTCGCTTCTTGTTTACATCTAGCTGTATCACACTCTATGGAGGCAAATCAAATATTGGTGATGCTTATTGCATTACTGGCACTTCCTCCCTAGTATTTGTTTGCACAACCATACATAACATAGAAATCATACTCAGAAAGGAGAACTAAAAGAGTGATCACAATCTTTTTTCTTTTTCCATAAACTAGTCAAAGAAATGAGTTTCCACAAAAAAACCAATTCTTCATCTTTTTGCTTGGAAGAAACATTGGAGAAGGCTCTGAAAACAAAACGAAAACAAGGTGGATAAGGATTGTCGGACCCGAGCGGAGCTCAGACTAAAACTGACACAAAAGAAAACCGTTTTATAAAAACAGAAAGTTGAACAGGAAACTAGTGATGAAGTTTCTGTTCTCACGAAAGGAAAGAAAGACGATTGATTTGATTGAAGCAGGCATGGAACCAGCAAACTCCAGCTAATCAGCCATCGTGCTCATGCACGATGGCTTGGCTGTCGACTCACATACGCCATGCTCGACGGAGCGGAGTAGGGTTCCATTTGGAAATGCATAGGAAATCCACGCAGCAAACCCAGGCCCCCAGCATTCATCGTACCACCGATGAAGAATAAGTATCCCCACCCACCCCAGGCAGAGTTTTTGAGACGTGTAATAGGAAACTTCTCCTCAGTATCTTCATACATTATCACATGGGTGGTTCTTCTTGAATAAATATGAAAATCTTCTTTTTCTTTCTTCACTTTTCTTTTTTTTTCTTATATTTTTTTAAGACTTTGATCTATTCCAAAACATAGGAATACTCAATATATTTGTAGAAATGACAATCGAGCATCTTCTTTTGGAATGTTCATGAATGGCACAACACAGAGATCTAGGAGTGCGAAGGAGATGGGATGCATTACATAGCCCCATAAGGAAGACTTTTCATAGATGTTTTTCCCTTGATGGCAAAGAAGTGTTGTTCCTATTTTAGTTTGACCAAGACATTCCCATACACATGGGAAGAATGGAACATCTCCTAATGAGCACGTTACAAGAGAGAATAGCTTTCTTGGCTGACTTGCTAGCCCATACTCAGAATCGAATCCTTCTGCACCCTCTTTTGTCAAGAGAACTTATTACTATGACCTCTCTTGTAATCCCTTATTAGACTCGAAGAAATCCTTCCTCCGACCCACACTCTCTCGGAATCTATTGATTCTCTGCCAATTGGTTGGATCATCCACAATATTATTTACTTCATAGGTGAGGTCTCTAGTTCAAGTCCTGGACGACGAAATGCAGAGTAGGCCCACCAAGCAGTTAGGAGCGGGGTGGGGCATCTCTTCCAATCATGCCTGCCGACTGTTAAGGAGAAGTTCTGCTCAAACTTTTGATCTTGAATGGTTCTCGCTCCATAATGTCTTTGTTCATCAAATTTCACTTTCAAAGTCAAAGGGTACACTATAAAGAGAGCTCAATTTATGGAATCTCCCAACAAAATTTTCATTTTCACCCAAATATAGTGATACTTCGATTCTTCCTCACCGTGCAGCCTACAATCCGAACTGAGGATGGGTCTCAGATTCAACTTCTTATATATTTCCAATTGATGAGCTCCCATATAAGTTTATGCTGAGAAATCGTGAATCCCCTTACGTAAAATATGTTAGGTCGAATAGAGGAACTGCCTACCTTGGCACTACCTGAACAAGGCTTGGTGAGTGAAAGCGGAGCCACCTTCCTTGCAGTGAACTGTCGGTTTTAAGTAGACAATTACTTTTCACTTCGAGCTCTTCAGGTCAAAAATTGACGTGAAAGCAAAAGAGTGAAGAGGCCAAAAGTGTTTGGAAAAAATGAAGAAAGAAAAAGAATATTCTACATAAGGGACTAGCTTCTCTGCCTCTAAATCCCCAAAAGAAGGTCATATTCTCGAATATATCAAATCAAACGGTATCTGTTCACCAAACGCAAATGAAAAATCATTTCTATTGATACTTTTTTTCCAATAGATAGAAACAAGTTCAGTGTTTCTTTATTGACAAAAATGAAAAAAATTTTGAGAGTTTTTCACGTATCATTTTCATAGGATAGAACCTTAGCTAATTCCACTTCTCCCAAGGGCCTTTGGGGGAACTTCTCAAAGACAAAAAGGGAGATTTCTTTCATTGATGTTGCTATTTCTAGGTCAACAGCACTAGCAGCGGCCATGAGCAGCTTAAAGTGAACAAGGAGAGCAGCCATCTGTTGTGTTCTTTTTGATTTGGCTGACTGAGGATCATCTTTCACTTCTAGACTCTAGCTTTGATCAAGCCATGCTGGAATGATCCTTCCCATAATGGTGAAACACATTAAAAAAAAAGTCCTGGAAGGAGAGGAAAAAAGAATGCTAAAATTGTATGCCTGATGAGTTGGCCTCTGATCAGCATTGGATATTGGATGGAGGGCTCCCTTTGGGAAACTTCTAAATCCTATGGTGAGCAATCATCTTCAGGACCTTTTTCCATTAGTCGAGCCTCCTACAAATCGCTTATTCCGCTCAACATGCTATTTGATAGAATCAATTTTGTTGTGCTATCTCATCAGCTTCTATTGAAGTAGGCTTTCCTTATACTAACTACCTTGAGGTGTGAATCACTTCCACAGCTATTCCCCCTACATGGAATCCAGTTTTGGATTTCGATCATGTAAGGTTTTTGAAGGTCATCCATTAAGAAAAGGCAAAGGCATATCCCACGTTTGCATAATAGAAATGGATAGCAAAGGAAAGCAATGGCATAGCAATCCTTAGCATTAAGAAAGGGAGCAGAAGCCCCTCGATAAAGAGGATAGCTGAACACTGTCTCAAGTGAGACTCGTAATTAGCTTATGGAATGTCTTCAACCTTCTCTTTCCTGAGGGATGAAGAAGGGGTATTGAGAAGCGCATATTGGTCTGACTCATAATTCACTTCTGACCCAATGTTCAAATCAAAGCATTAGCATCTGCTACTAGAGTTGCCGAAAATGCAATCCTTTTAGAAGAAGAATCCAAATGAGAGGTCCTCAGGCTGAGCTATTAGGTGCACCCAAGCCTTTATTGTTGAAAAAGAACTGGTCCTAGAAACGCTTCATTGGAAGAACCGAATCAGGAACTGTGGTAGAGAAGAAAAGGAGGCTCTTGTCCTTCTCAAGATGAATGAATTTTTTATCAAAAAACAAACAAAATAAATATATATATATATATATATATATATATATATATATATATATATATATATATATATATATATATATATATATATATATATATATATATATATATATATATATATATATTTATTGCTTTTCTATTTGACATTTCGCGAATAGGCTAGTTTAGTCTCTTTCTTTCTTCTGTGCGGCCGGGGTGGAGACGATGGGGTTGGGGTTAAGAGGTGACTGTGAACTTTTACCCACTTAGCTGTAGTTTTAGCTTTGATCAGTTTATTGGTTTCACAAGATGGGAAGGGGCCCTCATAAGGGAACTTTTCTCTAAGCATTCAGTGCTTCTCATTAGTTTGGATGAAAAGTCTTCATGATTAAACCCGAAGTTTCATGCATTAAGCTCAGGGAGCGTCTTGTTACTCCGATCGAGCAAATCCTTTTATGGTGTATCCTTGATTGATGCAAGAAGTTTAGTCTGCTACCTTGCAACTAGAAGAGGTGCTAATGATGTTTGTGATATCTTAGCTTTTGAGTTACTAACTTTTACTGTGTTTCATTTCAAAAAGAAAGCCCTAGGTTCCTCCAATATTGTTAGTTTTTTTTGGGCCATATTCTTTGTCTTTATTGACACCTCTCTTTCATCTTCGAATAGAAGACTAACATAAAATGAAAGTTTCAGAACGCACCAATAGGGTCGAGGATGACACACCTTGTGACCCATAGAAGATTCTATTAAGAAAAACTTACGAAAAAAGTCTATAATCGGACTGATTGGGACCGTTAGATTTGGAGGCTTTACTATAAAGGATATGGCCACCAAAGGAGCTTGAGTATGTTAGAGTTGATTCAAAACAATCAAACCATTCAAAACAGATCTGCAGTATTTCGACTGGGTTAGTGGGTTAGTGGATTAGTAGGTCGACATATTTAGTGTTGTTCTTTAGGAATTTGTTAAGCGTGCATTAGGCTATTTAAGTGTGTAATTTTCTTGTGATTAATTAATTAAATTTGTAGTTTATTTTTTATTTTTCCTGGTAATGCAAACAGTCTTTTCGTCGTCTTCCACGTTCGGGTTTTGCTCCCAAAGCTTAACAATTGGTACCAGAGGCAGGCCATGGTATGCCATGATAGAAGGAAGAAGTAGATGAGCCAGGCCATGGTGGAAGCAAGAAGCAAAGGAGCCAGGCCATGGCAGAAGGAAGAAGCAGAGGAGCCTCTTAGGGTTTTGGTTCGAAATCCTATGGTGGAAGACGATGGAAAGTGGAAATAATAAAATAAATTCCTTAAGTTTTCATTGATTAACCAGGGACTAATTGCATGCTTTAAATAATGCTAAATATGATTAACAAACTTCATTAAGGCAGCACTAATCACGCAAACTCACCAACCCACTAACACAGCTGGAAAAATGCAAAACTGTCTGACACGTTTGAAAAATTTCTAACGCTCCCCCTTGATTCAAACTTCAATACACCCAACTTGTGTCGAAAGTACTCGAATTTACTTTTTGGTAAAGCTTTAGTGAGAACATATGTTGTTTAATCTTCAGTCCCATTATATTTTAGTTCAGTTTCACCCTTCTAAATCAGCTCCCTGATAAAAGTGCATTTGAATGTCGATATGCTTGGTTCTCTTGTGATGTATAGGATTTTTGGCAATTGCAATGGTTGACTGGTTATCACAATAAACAATAGTTGCTTGGTTATGCTCTTGATTTATTTCGGCTTGTAAAGGCCTTAACCAGACTCCTTGACATGCTACTGGGCATACTGCATTGTATTCTGCTTGTGATATTGATAATGCAATAGTGTTCTATTTCTTTCAACTCCAAATGATTACATTGTTGCCAAAGACAAATGTATACCCAAATGTGCTTCTTCGATCTTCAACACACCCAGCCCAATCACTATCACTCTATCTTACCAAAGATGATGAAACTAATGTTGTAAACAAAAGTCCATGGGCATAACTATCTACAATGTACCAAAGTATTTTATTTGCTTCACCAAGGTGTTGTTTTGTTAAATTTTGCAAGAACCTTGAAACTAATCCAATTGGATATGCAATGTCAGGTCTAATATGAGTTAGATATGTCAAACCTCAAATTAGGCTTCTGAACTAAGTAGGATCTGCTACTTCAGTCCCATCGTCTACCGTCAATTTTTCAATTGGGTTCATTGGTATTGGAACAGAATTACAACCATCTAACCTAATTTTCTTCAAGAGATCTCTTGCATACTTTCTTTATGAAATTAATATGGTCCCTCTCTCTTGTTCTACTTCGAGCCCAAGAAAGTAATGCATCTTGCCAAGATCAATCATTTCTAACTCCTGTAACATGCACTGTTTGAACTATAGAATCAGCTCCTGACTAATCCCCATGTATATCATTTCATCCACATACAAGCACACCACTGGTAGTCGTTCAGATCCCTTTCTTTTCACATACAAATTTGACTAATTTTTGCTTCGCTCAAATCTAAATTTAAGAAAATGAGAATCGATTTTGCTATACCAAGCCCTTAGAGCTTGTTTTAGGCCACATAGGGCTTTATTCAATTTGTATACCCAATCTTCTTTTCCTTCAACCTTGAAGCCTTTAGGTTGTTCAACATACACTTCCTTCATTAAATCACATTAAGGAATACGGATATGATATCGAATTTGTATACTTGTGGTTTTAATTGAGCTGCTAAAGCTAAGAGTAACCAGATGGTCTCAAACCTTGCAATGGGTGAAAATGTTTCTTCATAATCAGCTCTATATTTTTTAGAATAACCCTTTGCAACTAACCTGGCTTTCTGTTTTTGAACACTCTCATTAGCTCCAAACTTTGTCTTATACACCCATTTTACTCCAATTATGTTTCCCCTTGACAAGGTTCAACTAACTGCCATGTTTTATTCTGCTCTATTGCCGATAGCTCATTCTTCATCGCTTCTTGCCATTCTTTCTTCTTTGCAGCCTCTTCAAATGTTATTGGATCTGCAACATATAACACTTGAGTTGTTTCATATAATTCTTGTATTATTCTTAGCTTCCTTGTAGGATAATCAGGAGATTGAATTTTGCGTGTTGATTCTAAGCTGCAGTTTGAGCCTAAAGTTTGTTGTTCATCTTCATCAGTTTCAAACTCATTCTGAATTGAGATTTCTACTGTCGTAGCTTGTGTTTTCTTTGACCAAATCGTGCTTGCATTCTCATCAAACAATATGTTTTTTCTTACCACAAACTTTTCATTTGTTGGGTTTTATAACCTATTGCCTTTGGATTAAATATAATACCCAATAAATATGTCTTTTCTGATTTTTTATTCAGTTTCCTTTGATTGTGTGGACTGAGCAAGGTGTATGCAATGCAACAAAAGACTTTAAGATTTCCCACACTTGGTCTCCTCTTAAACCTGCTTTAGAAGGGGTTTGATTTAGCACTACTTTGGTTGGTGATAGATTCAGAATGAATATTGCTGTTGCAATAGCTTCAGCCCAAAATTGATTTGGTAGCCCCTTTGATTTGAGCATGCTTCTAGCCAATTCCACCACTGTTCTATTTTTCTTTTCGGTGACACCATTTTACCCTGGAGTATATGGTCTAGTTACCTGTTGTTGAATGCCTTCCTTTTCACAATATTGCTTATCCCCCTCGATCTGACCAAAGCACCTTCAGTTTCTTGCCAATTTGTTTTTCAGTCATGAATTTAAACTTTTGAATAGTTCAAAAGTCTCACTTTTGTTTTTCAAAAAGAACACCCATAACATTCGGTTGAAATCATCAATAAACAACAGGAAATACTTGTTACCCCCAAGGGACTGAGTCTCCATTGGACCACATAAATTTGCGTGAACTAATTCAAGCAGATGGATTGCTCTCATTGCATGACGTTTGGGAAACAATAGTTTTGTTTGTTTACCATAAATACAACCTTCACACAGCCTAATTTCTTTAATTTCTAGTAAACCAAATACCATTTTCTTTTGACTAAGTAACTTGAGTCCATTAACATTCAGATGCCCATACCTAAGATGCCAAATCTCACTTAGGTTTGACAATTTGGTAGCCATCACCTTCTCCTCCACACATGAAATCTCTAAAGGAAATAGTTTGTTTGGTGCCATCTCTACTACAGTCATGATCTGTTATGTGGCCTCGTCAATAATTGTACACTTCTTCTCTTCAAAAATGACAGAATAGCCACTACCAATCAACTGTCAAATACTCCATAAATTCTGTGTTAGTTGGGGAACAAAATAAACATCATGCATGAACCATGTATTGTGCTGACTCGTGTGAACTGCTATTGCTCCTTTACCTTCAACTTGAATTACTTTATCCTCTCCTAACTTAACCTTCAATTTGTGTGTCTCATCTAGTTAACTTAACAGGTGCTTCAAACATGTCATGTGATTAAAACAGCCGCTGTCCAAAAAAAAACTTTTGCTTACATCAAAAATTTTTTTAGTTCTAGCTATGAACACTTTCTGCTGTTCTTTTTTTTTCTTCTACAAAACTGGCCTGCTCTTCATCTCTTTGCTTCTTCTAACAATAGCATACCCTATAATATTTTACATATAAGGAGAAGGCCTACTTGTCTTTCAAGTAGTTGATTGTAAGTTCCATGTAAGGATAGATCTGTACCACTCCTTAGACTACGATAAACCTGATATAGTAAAGGTGAACTTGCATCCTGAGTTGTAGTATTTGTTACTATATCATTCTCATATTTGTACCTAAATGGAACAGTTGATAATCCATTTAATATGATAGACCATAAATTGGGTATATCCAAAGAATAATGTCATTCACAAATGCTCCAAAAGATTCTAAATCTTAATTATAAATTAGTCGTTCAAAATTGATTATTAAAAAAAATATTTTGTGGTAAAAAGGTAAAACAAATAATTCAAAAAAAATTAACCTTTTAACCAAAAATTGGATAAATAATAATTATCCTAAAATCTTATTTATACTAGTAAATTGTTATATATAATCATCTTCTTAAAATTCATCGATATAACTTACTTCACCAAACACTACCAAAAATATCATAATGATTCGTTAACCATTTGTTATATGCTATTTTTAATTTTATTTTAAGGAATGATTAACCATGCAATTGAAAAGAATAAATTATCCAACTCCCTACATAGCCAATAAAATATATTATTCATCACAAATCTAATTCTTAATAAAAAACTATATGAAAAAGAATTTAATTAAATAGAAATAAACATCATTATCAAAACTCATCGCAATACTAGTCTAACATCCATTTGGCTGTAACAAGACATTTGCTCTACAAATTAATTCGACCTTGAAATTAGTTTCTTACAATTCTGGCGAGAATACAAATCTAATCATAATCCTGAACTTTCTTTAATAATAAAAAAAGATTATTATATTCAACCCATCTACCATCCTTTCTAGAGCCTTTTCTAACCTCTCTTTTTCGCCTTAGTTCATGTTCTATTAATTTTGTATTCCTATCATATCAATGGATCATGAACAAATTCTTAATTAAGTTGACACCATCAAACCCAAATTACGAAGTGCAAAGAAGCTCAAAAAGGAGTTAACTTAGACTACCAATTTGAAGAAAACATTTCACAATAAGTGTACATTGAATGACTTTATTGATTAAAATAGTCAAAGATTAAACAAAAAAATGAAATAAGTTTGTTAATGTTTCACTAGTACATTTTAAAGAGAGCAATCTTAGATGATTGAAATGACATCAATATGGCCTTTGCATAAGTTATACAATAAAAAATTAAATTAAAGTGTAATATCAATATGACAACGAAGAAAAAGTAGCTCTTAAACAGTATGCTCCACACGGAAACAATTGGTAGTGCAACATTGACATTGAACTTTGTAATATTTTCCTATCTACAACCATTATGCTCCAATGTATTTTTGAAGCTATAAATGTATGCAAACTACCTCACAGGTCTTCCAAAACTTGAGAAACAAACAAAGATTTATCAAAGCTAAAGAAAATCTTTTATAAATTCAGCCGATTGGGAAAGAAAAAATAAAACAATGAGGTGAAGATAAAAAAGAATTACCTAAAAAGCTCTGCAGCAGGTCAGATGTCAATATTTTCAATCCCCTATGGATCAATTTGTTGTAGCAGAATGTGTATGGAGTGATTGATTGAAGTAACTGTGAAGAATTTCTAAGAGACTCAGTTATCACAATCATTACATCTTCAGGTACATCACATTCCAAGTCATCGAGAAGCTTGGTAGCATCTACTTGAGTACTAGAGTTCATTCCAATCCCATCATACATCGAGAAGGTACTTTGGATTCTTTCATTCATATTCCTTGCATGAGACTCGCATGCCAATCTAATGTTTCTATCTCTTGAGGTCTCAATTAAAATGACATCATCTGATGATTTTCTAACCTTAACCATTGTGTAGACTGCTTCTTTCTCACTGTGCGAATGGATCTCACCAATAGAATCAACAATACTATCTGTAATCAACCTCTTAATGTCACTTGCCTTTCTTACATATTGATGAAGCTGTTTTTGGTACTCTAAAAATATCCCACTTGCCTCATCACATTGCTGATCTTAAGCTTCTAACATCATCTTTTTGTACCTTATATGTTGACCAAAAGAATGGAAATAGTTATTCATTAAGCGAGTACAAACCTAAAGGTAATAAGCAATTATGCAGTCATTCCAGTGGAAAACACATTAGAAATATCACACAACTTCAAAAAATATGCATTTAGTGAACAAGAACATGAACAATAATGCATTCATGTCCTCACAAAACAAAAGAACCTCTTCTCCAATTCAAAATTCCAACATTTAGTTCTGTATAATCCACCTGATACAAGAATCCCCTAATCTAAAAATCAAATAAAAAAAGTAGACATCTCACCTAGCATTGGCCCTCTCGTCGACCATTCACTTCTGCTTCGACTCCTCTCTTTCAAACTCCACCATCTGCAACCTCAACTCCTTCCTTTGCCACCTAACGACATTCATCAACCTCACTGCCTCCTCCTCCGCAAGGTCCCTCTCCCTCATCTCCACTTCCTTCACCTCTAGAGATGATCCATCCTTGAAATCCAAGCTTCCCTTTTCCTTCTCCCACCTCCTCGCTTTCACCCATTCAGCAGGTGCTGCCACTCCATCAACAAAAATATTTTGAGGAACCGTCGTCGTGGTTCTCTCCGACCGCACTCTTTGAAGGAGAAAGCTCCACACGGGGATGATGTTTCCCTTATAGATCTTGCTGATTTGGTCAACGGAAGGAAACTAACCAGGCTATCCCATTTCGTTCTGAAGCCAATCAATGATTGCCTTTGGCATCAGGACTCTGCCCCCTTCTGGAGCCTGCATAGTGTACACTGCTGGAAAAATACTCCATCAGAGATGAATGTAATCTTCATGGTCGCTGTTCAGATGCAAAGAAGCACCGACGGAGAGCTGCCAAATTGAGCACCTTCGATAGAAAGGATGAAGGAAGATGCAGATAAAGCGACAAAAGACTTCAGATCTAGAAGGCGTAGGGACGAGAAAGGGTTAAGGGAGTAGAGAAAAACAAATGTATTGGAGGAGGGATTGAGGAGAAGGTCACCGGAAAAATTAAAGGGAGGAGTGTCTGGAAATTTGAGGCTCAGTCCATGGCGTTAGTTCTCTGGCCGCAAAGGTAATTGAAAATACTTTTAATTTTGATTATATTTTTTATAATAATTTTATGTAATTAATTAAAATAAATTAAATCATATTCTTAAAAAGTATTATTAAGAACTTGATGGGTTTTATAAATTTTTTATTATTTGTATTGAAAAATGATAAGAAAATATTTTATCTCTTAATAAAGTTGAATTAAACCTTTTAATGTTATTTTATAATGATAAAACAATCTTTTATTTTTTAACATTGTTTTTCAGTTTTTTAAATAAAAAGTATGTATTTAAACTTAGCTAAACAAACATTTGATAATATTTTGAAAAGAAATTTCATTGAAAAAAATAAGTTTGAAATTCGTGCTCCAAATAGTCTTGATAGATATGGTACTAAAAACAGATTAATAGAATTGTTAATATTATAATTATTTTATAAGTATATATATATATATATTAAAAATATTTTAAAATTTTTTCATCTTTTGAATTAAAATTTATATTTTGAAATAATGACAAAAATTTTTTTATGGAAGATCGTAGTTTTATGATATACTAAAAAACTTATTCCTATAATTAACTATTAATTAATAGATCACTTTAAATGGTTTTATGATAGACTAAATTTATAAAAAAAATAAAATATTTATTTAAACATTATAATCATGCTTAATAATAAAAAAAATACATATATTAAAATCATTTTATTATAAATCTATTAATTCCATTGTAAATAAAAAAATAAAAAATTAAAATTATATTTTTAATATTTAATTTATCATATATTAAGAAAAATCACTTTGTCTCTATTTAAATATCTAATTACCATTTGAAGGAAAAAGACCCTCCATCAATCTCGTATTAAATTTTTTATTGAATCATACTAAATCATAGTTTATTAATTACCTATAGTTTTTATTGAGTAACAACAAAAATTATATAATTCTTATTATGTTCATCTTTAACATTTGTAATAAATAATGATGATTTTTTTTGTATATGTTTTTTTATTTCATAATATTTGTTTTTAATATGTTATTCTTGATATGTATATATAGAAATATAAATATTTTTGAATAATACTTAAAACTTGATATCAAATATTATTTATATAATTTTTTATTCTCTTAATAATAAATAGTTATTTTTTATTTTTAAGAGGATTAAATTTTATTTTGACTATCAGACATAGTCTAAAAATTATTTGAATAATTTTAAATTATGATATAATAGAAGATTTATTATTATATACAACTCAATAAGTTTAAATTGTTATAAACAATTATATAAAACTTTAATTTATTATTACGGAATGTATCGATTGGTTTTATTTACCCACATAATTTATTTTTTTTTTTTGTTTTTGTTTTGATTTTTAGAAATGATTTTTTGTTGTTGCTACAATCTTTCAAGCTTTGTTTATGGAGCTATAAGGTTTTCATCGGGCAGAAGGTCTTCCTTTCCCTTCTCCTTTTCACACTTCCACGGCCCTATAGTTAGGATGTTGTCTGCCTCCGCTGGTGCCACTATCGATCTCAATCTCCATGTACCAAACGCCATTATTTACAGGCATTTCAAGCTCTGTGACTTGTGTGTCTCCTTCGACACTCACCACTTCGCTTGTGCTCTCCAGGTGTTACAAGGATGAAGGGTTTTGCCACTCTCTCTCGCTCTCTCTCACCTTCCTTCTTTCAGTCCAATGGTTCTCGTAGGAGTTTAAATAGCTTACTGTCCATAACGATTATAAGTGGTTATTAGTCTTTCCTACCTACTCTCAAGTTGATACTGGTATTTTTGTTCTAATGTTTTGTTATCTATCCGATGCTTCGCATTGTCTTGTAATCTTGTTAGTCGAGATTGTGAATATCTTTCTTTGTAGAGTTTTGTCTTTGCCTATCTTAATTTGTTTGTCTGGATCAGGAAATAAGTGCTAGTTTAGGGCCATGTTGATTAATTTGTGCACAGTGGGCCAGGTTCCATGTTGATATTTATACTGCATAGTTTTTCATTAAATCTACTTTATTGTCAAAATATGATTTAGGAAAGGAATGCCTTGCAGTTTTCACAACCAAAAGTTCCATGAGGTTTGAAATCGCTTGTTTACTTTTAATAGTGAATAACTTAAGGTCTGATTTTTAGTTCTATGATGATTTGTCTCATGCCATTTCATCGAATCTTGAAATTAAAGTGTTCCTGGTTTCAACTACCGCAGCCACTCTCAATTAGTAGCATAGTATTATGGCTAGTTCAATAGAGTGGTCCAAGATCTCTATTTGATTTGTGAATGATATGTTTGATGGACTTATTATAAAAGCTAGCTAATGTAATTTTCTTATTAATCAAGATGGTGTTGAATGAAATCTTCAAGTTGGATTATTTAGCTTTTGTTAAATTGCTCCATTCTTCCACATAATGTATTTATAAAAGCTTAATTATTTAATTTACATTTTGTGATTACTAGGCTTTGTTGTTTTCTGTGTTTTACCTTAGTATTTATCTTTAGTTATCTTGAATCAAAGTCATTAACTATTCTTTTCTAGAAGCTCACAAATGCCATGCGGATTATATAGTTCTAACATCTTCCACATGTTTTTTTTTGTTGTGTTATTGTTTCTAAGTGTTTAGCTTATGCTTGTCTTTGTTTATCTTCAATACATTATATTATATATTATTTTAACAAAATGTATAAGTTATTTTTATTATTATTGATTTAATTTTTTTTATGCACACCTTTCTCTTAAACATTAATAATTGGGATTGTTTATGTAACTGATGTGTCCTTTTAATACATTCTTTCAAGTAAGATCTAATGGTTCAAAAGAGGCATACTTGTTTAAAGTATCAATTAATATTCATGAATGTATTGTATATGTGCTTTCTTAATGTATCAATTATTGTTCATAAACGTTTTATGCTCACATGCTTGTTTTAACTCTCAAATATTTAACACGAGCCAACTTTTTTAGTTGATTGTATGTCTTCTTTTTTACAGCTCATTCATATATTTGTTGATCAAGTTGCTTGTTTGGGGTTTGTGAACTTAAGCATTTATGATTTAAATGGGACAAGCTTTAATACCAACAATTGTACTCGAATTGAGCTCTAGTACACCTAACATAATTGAACTTGAGCCCTCTTCTACTTGGTTGGATTAAGTCATTCACAGCCTTGCAATTTGTAAAGTTTAAAATGAAAATTTTGATGGCATGAATCTTATTCTTCACAATCACAGTGTTCATGGAACTAATAGCCCCATCATTGTTTTTTAGCTTGTATTATGATTTAATTTAATGTGGGATTAGGTGCTAAAATGGCTTTCTTTAATGTTCCTTCATAAATACTTTGTCTATAAATATAACATATTTTAAATGCTTATACCCATATAACTATTTTTTTATTTATTTAATGTTGATGATGACCTTGAACAAGATCTATTCTATGGGTTAATATGGAAGCTCTCTCATAGATGATAATGATGGTTACTTATAATTTGATGCTTATTTTAGGCATTCTCATAAGCAAGTTGGAATGTTAGTCAGGTTTCATAGCTATTGTAGTTATTAATATTTTTCTTTTTGAATTCCTATTCAATAGTTGGTGAAACTTTTGGGATCCATTAGATAAGAAATAGCTTATTTTGTTCATCTGATGTTCAACAACCTATTTTTTTGTCTCCTCCTTTGATGAAAATTGAAATATAAAAGAATATATTATAAACCGTGTTTTTGTTTCATCTTGACTATACATAAAGCTTGATCCATTTGCAATTTTTGGCCATCTTTTTGGTAATCAATGGTAACATTGTACTTCAATTCAAGCTTTGAGTTGCAAAATTGAAGCATTGCTATCTTACAGGGCCATATTATTTTACTATATTTGTAACAATTTAACTTGTACACTAAAAGTAATGCCACTGTGAGCCTAGTCCATGAGACACTATTTAATATTCTTGTCTGACCAGCCACAACTTTCAAGGAATTTGCTGATGTGAATGGTTTTATCAGCATGCATGTGAGAAATGACAATAATCTAGAATAGAAAAGCTGGGTGAAAATGTAGGATTGACCCTTCTTCCCTTTTTTGGTAAAGGGTTTTTTGGAGCTAGTTTAGCTTAAAGAATTCTTGATGGTCTTATCGAACTGTTTGAATAGGATGTCTTCTCATGATAGTGCTAGCCTTTTAAGAGTTTGGGGGAGTTGCCCATGGTCATAGAAAACATAGTTTTCTTTCCATATCTCAATGTGTATATCATGATTCCTATATTTAGTTTTCATTTGGTTGGATAGAATTTAACATTTTATGAATATTTAAATCATGGAATTATAAATGATGACATTTTAAGTTCAATTTATGTTTTCTTTGTTGGGTATAAGAAAATTTTCTCTCTTTTAAAAAATGTTTAACAGTTACAATCAACTAATTAGACTTTATGTTAATGCCTTCTCAAGTTGTTATGGAATTCGCTGTCTTCTGTAAGCATGTTGTGAATCTTCTCATATATAGTTTTTCGAGGTCTTTTTTTCTCAAGTAGTAATACAAATCCTTCATTTGCCATATGCATAATATATAGTTTATTTTTTGAGATTAAGTATCAAACAATAGAGGGAGTTATTGAACTACAAAATAGGCAAGTGTGGCCCATCCCTCCACTACAAATAAGGGGGCTCCCCTGCAAATTCATCGCCCTGGTCAACCTGTAGACCGTGAAAAGGTAACTGTTAACATGACTTTTTTCCTCTGAACGTTTAATGTTTGGTGCCTATTTGGCTTCTCTAATGTATTTGTATTCTTATCAAGTTTCATGTCATAACATTTAGTTGCATTTCTTATTTATGTTCATGTTAGGGAAGTTGTAAACGAATTCTTGCTTTGATTGAAGCAAATTAGTATTTGAGAATTTTGTTACACTATACTATCTTATGCTTTCCTGTGATGATTGTCTTGAAATATTGATTAATTCTTCTTAAAAATCCATTATAAGTTCACGCATAGTACTTTTGCATGTTGTGCCTTAATCTTATAATTTCTACTTTTCTTTCGAATAGGGATTTCTAGTTCAAGTCAAATCTACTTAACTACCAAATGTTATAATAGATATGACAGAATGAAATTTGGTTTCTAAAAATAGTGAAAAATTTATTGTTATAGTTTTTACAACCATTAATTGGAAGATGTTTATCTGTACAGTTTATAGAATTGGAATCAAATCATGATGATTTAATTTTTTAAAAAAATATAAACAAATATTTTTGTAAATATATATGCATACAATAATTTGATAAAGTTGAGGATAATCAATTGTTACAAGAATATTATAATATTGCTATATTTATTTTAAGTATATGCATAAAGTCATAAACAATTTTTTCCAAGTATTATGGAATCATGTTTTCATGTATTATCCATCCATAACTAATGAGTTTATAAACAATAATACTCCACATGATAGTATAAGATTGAGGGTTACATTGATTGCTTAAATTTTGTACTTTTAATCACAAAAATACTTATTTTAGGTCATGCTAAATAACTTAACTAATTATATTTGTTTAAAAATTAGGGGAGATATCACTATCTTTTTTCATTTTATTATTTTAATAGTTCAAAAAGATCTTTTATTCTCACAAAGTCAAAGTTTTCTATTTTTTAAACTAATAAGCAAAGATCTTTTGGCCAAATTCAAAATAAGTATTTCTAAACAACAAATCATTAAACACAGCATTTCAACAACACTTAACAACACTCTTCAAACTTATTTTTAATTAAATTGTTTAATATTCAATAGGGGCCAACCAGCATTGAGCCAACATCTCTCAAATGATGTGAATCAAGCATTTGTCCATGCTACAAAGTTTTAGGATTTTTGCTATTCTATCAACTGTTTGTTATCCTGAAATTTTTACAATTATTTCACCATTAGTAGATGATAAAAATTGCATCCATAAGCATGCCATCACTAATAAAGTCTACCCCACTATATGCATCTCAGTATTCACATTCCAAAATTTTGGAAACAGTACCTTCTTCATCTAAAGATTAATGGATCAACCCCTCTATATGTACATCTTAAGACAATTGTTAGTATAGAATTCATTTCATGATCAATATTTTTCAAAGAGAAATTTCTTCTAAAATATCAAACACAACAATTTATGAATATAGTTGTACTACATACACTCACAAACAAGTGAACATTATGTTTTTGATGTGACAAAGGAGCTCCTCATAGTATGAATTTGGATCAAATATGCCCTTTTCCCCTTTCCATTCCATATCTATATCTAGATTGTGTTTCAAATAAAAATTGTCAGGTATGTAATTTATGTGCTAATGAGTCTCGTATGAACTAGAGGTTCATGTTCAAATAGGGGCAAATTTCTCAAATTCTCTTAAAAAATATAAATGGTGCAAACATTCTCCTCGTTTCTTTTGAATACCAAGGCTAAATCATTAGTTTCTATACTAATTAAGAGAAAAAGATGAAAGCATACCTTATAATATTTCTCAGTTAATAGGTCACATCAAAAAAGATGTAT
Source organism: Vanilla planifolia (assembly GCA_023846275.1). Lineage (NCBI taxonomy): Eukaryota > Viridiplantae > Streptophyta > Magnoliopsida > Asparagales > Orchidaceae > Vanilla > Vanilla planifolia. The sequence goes on from JAIUJO010000023.1 coordinate 3,042,879, forward strand.
TAAGAATCATTGGCTTTTAAGCAATGTAGATAAATTCTATACTTATTTGGCATATTTTTTGTGTTCTGTTACTTGAAATTTTATTTTTCTATGATCAAGTTGAATGATTTTAGGTTATTTCAGTAATTCTCTTTGTATTATTGGAAATATTGGTCGAAAAAATAAGTTGAATTAATTTTTAGCAGAGTTGATCATTTCATCTCTATTTATGATACTCGTGTATGGCATATACAGCCTCTTTATATTCCAAAAAATTCCTTTCTTTGTCACTTAGCCAATGCATGCCATCATAAATATAGCCATTGGTGCAAAACTTGTTATTCAAAAGTATATTTTAACTCTCCTATATTTTTTTATTATGGCTAATTTGAAGTAAATGTAATGCTTGTTTGTCACTAGAAGCTATAATCCATGTTTAGGAACATATATATATTTTTAAGGCATCAAAGTTTATAGAAAAATTAGTTAAATCATGGCAACGGTTTTCCAATTTGGCCACTTTCTAAATAAAGAAAATTGGAAGGTCTTTTATGAATAAAAGCTATCACACTAAGAGCACTCTTTGTGAGAACGACAGGACTCATGTTGTCCTTTTCTTTTAAAATTAAGTTCTTGCACTATGGTAAATTGATACCTAATAATTTGATCCATATAAGTACTGTAAATAAAAGAAAATATATTATAGAATTTATTATTGTAATGTATGTTCTAAAAAATACTAGTATGCATATGCCAATGTATGCATCCTCTTACACGTGCATATACAAAAGCTAAGATTGATCATCATCAGGTTATAACACGGAATTCTATTCCCGATTTGAGTTGAACGCTTCATTTTTTGTTGATACTAGGGACAATATTGAAATTCTAGCAACATATACTAAAATATATTGGCAATACAAGTGAAAACATGCCAATTCTTTCAATTTTAGGGCATAAAGGACTCTATATAATTACAACTTTGCCATCTAATTAATAGAAGCACTTTAAAAGTAAAAAAACCTCACTAGGTCATATTTTTTAATAACATATAATTTATAAGGGCACAACTTAGATTGACAATGGTTTCTCTTTGCCAACGGTATAGAAAAATATCAAAGGCATAAAATATAATACTATGCACAACTTCAACAACTATTTATTAAAAGAAGATGAACGCTTAGCTTTCAGAACAATGGGTGATTGAAAGGAAGATAGTTCATCACCCAATACCATACGCAAAGATCACAAAGTAGTAGATCAATCAGATGCCAAACAAGTTATTACATCTGACATGAATTTTATGGCAATGGAAGAGGAAGCAATAATCAAATACATCTTCTACAAAATACATTCTGCCAACACAAAATTGTTTTAATGGCTTGAGGCAACAAAAAATGCATTGCTTCAGTTGCTGTTTTAGAAACCTTTGTGGACAAATGTACTTTAATCACTCAACCAAATTGTTTTAATGGATTGGACCGACAACAAATGCATTGCTTCAATTGTTGTTTTAGAAGCCCTCGTTGACAAATGTACTTTAATCACTCAACCGAATTGTTTTAATGGCTTGGCCAACAAAAAATGCATTTCTTCAGTTGCTGTTTTAGAAAACCTTGTTGACAAATGTACTTTACTCAGTAAACCAAATGGTTTTAATGTCATGGGGCAAAAAATGCACTCGGTTGCTGTTCTAGATATGCTCATGGACAATTGTACTTCAATCGCTCAACCAAATTGTTTTAATGGCTTGGGGTAACAAAAAATGCATTGCTTCAGTTGCTGTTTTAGAAACCCTTGTGGAGAAATATACTTTAATCACTCATCCATTGTTTCAATGGGAATCCAGTGGTTGCATCTGGGTTTGACGATGAGGAACCCCAACCTCACAGGCATTGACAAGAGCTGCAAATCAGAGAAAAAATTTCGATTCGCTGGCCGATGAAACCTCTGGAGAGATGTTAAAAAACTTCAACGTTTTTGAATCACGCCCAAGACAAGGCTTTAAAAACAAAACGATTTAGAGTATGATGAGAATGATGAAGGCAAAAGTTGAAAATTGATTTTTTTTGTAAACAAACAGCTTTTTTCAGAACATTTTTAGAAGTAATGTAATGAAATTGTACACACTAAAATATACTAAACATCCAAGAAATCCAATGGTCATGTACCTATAGAAGGTATGTCAATTTTGAGTTTCTATAAGGAACATGATCCTCCTTCGCAATAGCAAACATAACATTGCTCAGTGAAGACAGCTTTTGTTTATTGCCTGTTTCATGGACAAAACTAATTTTTGCATATGCTTCTAAAAAAAGGATTTTTCAGTATAAATGAGAAGCAATTCTTGCCTGGTTTTCCTTTAGAAGATCTCCGGTCGAGCCACTTTTTGCAAGACGCTCACTTCCGACAAGATCTATTAGGTTCAAAGCGTCTTGATCCTGTTGTTTCGTGGCCTGCAATGAAAGAGTCAGGTCAACAAATGTCTTAGGTAACAAGCTTAATGGCTCAAAGGAACAAGGAATAGCAAATGCTCACAACATTCACCCCAGATATTCTTAAGGTGAAAACAAATGGCTTCTTGATGATTATTCATTCATCTGAGTCTTGCCAACTGACCTGATGAACAAAGTAAAACCTGAATCATTAGTTCCAATCTCTTGCGATGATAGTGTTGTGGCTAGTCAGGTTGGGAAAAAGAAGAATTATCCAGAAGTGAAAGAATGTGGATACAGAATCGTACGTTTAAAAGCATGCAACCAAAACACAGCTTGGTACCCCATAATATGGAACAAGAAATAAAAGCATACACATGTCCTATTCAATTAGCCACTAGAAACAAGAAAACAGAAGATGAATGCATGCATGGAAGCAAAACAAAGCTTGGTACCCAAGAATATGGAACATTTGGGAACTGAATACACATGATGTATTCAATTGGCCACAAGAAACAAGAAAATAAAAGATGAAAGCATCCTCCAATTTACTATATCGATGCTGATTTCAATTACCTACTCCTTGTAGCTTGATCAAGTAGAAAGGAAATTTCCTTTATGCCACACACATCGACAACAGTAAGGTCTGGCACATGTGTATTACAGACTCAATCATGCTTGATGGTATATCGCTTGTTAAGAAGAGTTAGACAACTGTTTGTGCTACAATTGGGTGATAACAAATCATGAATTCTTTCATTGTAGATCTCTAACGTTGATGCCTGTAAAAGATGAAAAGCATGGTTTGGAAGCAGGAAAGATTAAGCACAATTTACGTTTTCATGTAAATTGACATTCACACCTGTTTTTTGTAAGTCCAACCCTGGCATTGTAGTGATTAGCTAGTCTCAATGATCTGCTCCAAGGAATGTGGTATTAATCATTTCTGCTTAGGGGCTTCAGGCTTGCCCATCACAGTATAACTTTTACCAGAACTAGTTTGTCCATGAGCAAAGATACAAACCTTTTTAAAGAAGAGATAGTAAAACAAAGATTTAAGAATAATCAATGAGAGCTGAAACTTGTTATATGGATTATCTCCAAGATAAAGAATTAATGTTGAAGACCAAACTAGGCATTCCACTGGCTCAACAACTGGTTGGATCATCCGATTCAATCGTGCTGACCTAGTGAAGTGAGCATGGTCATTTAATGTTTTTTATGTCCACATTTTTCTCTATTATAGAAATAAGATATGAAAAGATTTTTGAAAAAAAGTGAATGATGAAAATAGAAACAGATTAAAAACAAAATAACTGAAAAATTTATCCCAACTATAGGTTAAACTTCCATATTCATTTACTCTAAATTAAAATTTTTGTTGGTAAAAACAAAATACTACTAAATTGCTTCTTCTTGGTTAGCTACTTTGGTTAATCCATTTTTTACCATTTTAGCATTTAGCAGTGTAAAATAAACCAATATACTGGACAAGCTCAACAAGTTATTTCTACCAATCATACTTTAGTTCCTTCCAAGCGAAGGCCAACCTACCCCAACATGCTTAAAAAAACAATTAATACAAATAACAAAAGTACAATTAACTTCATAAATTGAAAAACATACAAAAAAACCCCATTTAACAGAATAACAATTTTTACTTTGATCTTAACATGAAATAAATAGGCAATAAAAATTGATCAATTATATGAATTTTCTAATCTTGTTAGAGCATCAGATGATATCTCATGCATTTTATCAAAAGTTATAGTAGCTTCTTCAAAATTAAAAAATTTTATATGGTTTTAGAAATACAAAATAACTTCTCATAAAGCTTCATTTGATTTAAGCACTTATACGCAAACAATTTTAAATATCACTGTCTTGACCATCTATACTAGCATCCTTAAGAAACAAAAGAGAATTTGAGTTGAAGAATAACTCGGTGCAGTGGGGTACTACAAAAAGGAAGCTCTTCCAATTTCACTATTTGAACTTAGAAATAATAAAGAGATAAACAAAGAGAAAATGACCATAAGAGAGAAACTCAAATATAGCAAATTAAATATTCTCCTTTCTCTCTCTCTCTCCTCCCTCCTCTCAACTCCATATGCTAATTGCCAAGAATATATTTATGGACAATTAAGTAATTATAAAACTCATTAACATGACAAGTTACTATTGAATTCCATGACAATAAAAATAGTATCTTATTTTGATAATAACAAACACTTTAAATATTTGTTATGCAATCTAATTTATCTATTTAGTATATTCTATGAATTATCATAAGATAGGTAGACTCATAGATCACTTATTGTGGAGTAGATAAGAATACTATAAAGTGAAGATAGAAAACGTTTTACTACTATGATAATCATGTGTCCAAAGAAGTACCTCAAAGAACTTTAGAACTTCTTCGAAATTGTATATGGATTAAAATCTAAATTGCTATGTTATTTCAAGAGCTTGCACTACATTACACAAGCATTCTAAAGTTCATTAAGTTGTGAACTTTTAACCAAGGATTTTACTTCAATCTATTTTGTTAAGTAATCAACTATCACAACAAAATACAAATGTTTGCCAAAGGAAAATTGTTACATAAATGAGGAAATGCCATAATACATTAATGGTTTTAATTGCTGATATTAGTCATTGAGCAAATGCCTGTTAAAATAACAATTTTTACAATCTCAACATATTGTGCAACATTCTTTTGCATTGTTGGGCAGCACAATTCTTTTAAAAAAAACTCATGGCTAGGTCATAACCAAAATAACTGCTTCAATAACCCACAAAATAAATGGATTTAATAATGTCAAATAGCTTGAGAGGTTGGATAACATTATTCCAATTTTTTCAGAACATGAAAGACATAACAGACGAGCTTCTTAATTCCATCACATTCTCATAGTTTTTTATAAGCTACAATCTGATTTTGCCTCTGAATGGCTTGAAAATAGTTAATCCTCGACTTCATAGCAAGATATGATTCTACAAAACGTAGCAATATGACCATCGAACTTATATAGTTCTCAAAATGTCTTTGGTGAATGCATTTTCAAAAAGTCTCAAATGCCATCAGGGTTAGCTTCACTTCCTTTCTTTAAGCGTGCTTGATAAGATGCAAAATTTGCACTCGAGTGGATTGACACGCAACCCAAATTTTCATAATTCTTGAAAGTTCTCTTTAAGATCCTCAACATAGGCGAAGAATGATTGCTTTTGACAAAAAACCTCTTGAACATATGCATAAAGAATTATTCCTCATTGATGGCTAAAAACTATATTGACCATGTATTGATAGGTTGCCCTTTCAGTTTTTAAAACAAATACATGGCCTTTTAGCAACATATTGAAATTGATGATAGGAGAAGTTTTTCATTTTTTAACACAAAAATCCTGATCTATTGTCATCCAAAGAAGGCATTCAAAAAAGCTTAAATGATTAAAAGTTGCAAATAAGCTCATTGAATCATCAATTCATGACAAAAAAGAAAATTTTGGTCAAGTCAAATAAGATAAAACATAGAGTCAACACAAATGTGTCATTTGTCATTACTTTTCTTGACAAGCAAAAACTTTTCCAGCCACTTCAAGTATTACACAACAAATATGAATCAAACCTTAAGAATTTAAGCTAGTTCTCTTTAGCTAGGGCTTGTTTTTCTTCGCTAAGTGTGTCTTCTTCTATCATATTCTTAAGCATTAAAAGTTAACATTACGATGTTGGTAAAACATAACTCAAGTAACAACAACCATATCAAAACAAGACCACACAAAAATATCAATGTGCTGAGCTAGAAGTCAGAGAATGGTCTCCTTATACTATTAATTCAAACCCTTGCTCTCCATTCAAGTTAACAAATATACATATACTTTGGAAGGAACTAAAAGATCAACAAGAACAAAAAAAACAATCTATGAAGTAGAACTAAGACGTCCAATAAATTGAGAAAATGCCACGACTTGCCATCATTGTACTCAGGTAGCAACTCTTCAACTGAAGTAGTTCTCCTTAAACTTACAAAACCTAATCGCGTGAGACTTTATTTGAACACAAGGGATCAGAGAGTGTGAGGAGTACCTAACGAGTGGTGACCAAGACTGCAAATTACTTAACAAAGAGTAATTTTTTGTAGGATTTTAGTTTGAAGTGTATAAAAATAAATAATCCCACATTGACATAAAGAAAAAGATTTGGGGATTTATGTGATAATTTAGCCTTAAAATGTCTCAAAAATTTTTGAGAATAAAACCCTCTTGTGTTTGAAATGGATGATCAAATGAAATAATATCTCGACATAATAAAACTAGGTTGTAAAATTTTTACACAGAAGGTGTTGAAGCCATAATGTGAAATTTATTTATTGTAGGTAAATCAAAAATTAAAAATAATGATATTGTCATGTTCATAAAATTTTCCATCTACATGACTACTTATATTTCATTCCCATATGTGAAAAAACAAAGCTAACTTTAAGCTTAGTTTATTCTCCAAAGAAGTTGAATGGAGAATCAACATAGGGGAGAACACGACTGAAACAAATGCCCATCATATTGAAGGCATCCAAAATAAAGAGTCAACAAAACTACGATATCCACAATACAAAACACACATCAATGTTTGCAATAAGTCATGTGAACACGATGGTGGTTTAAGAAATTCTAAATAACAAAGATGCTTTTGCTCAAAAGAGATTGGAAGAAAATAAAATATTCTCATTATTACATTTGATGAATTGTTTACCTTAAAAGATTTTAGAATTAATTTATAAGGGCAAACCTTGATTCCATCCAAAGATCACTAAAATAACACTAACATGTAGTTAAACCTGTCTCCATGGCACAAAAGAGAAATGAAAGTCTCGATAAGTCTTAAATGGTTTTCCTTCAAAGTGATGCAACACTAAATGTGGAGTTTGAACCTCTTTTAATCCATAGAAACTACATAAAGCATAAACAAATCACAAAGCTACTCAGATCAAACCTTACTTCATAATCTTTGTAGATTATGACACATAACTTTGTTGATTTCATATGATAGCTCTTCATGATTTATGAGTGCTTTATCATAGTTTATTATAGTACATCATAATTCAATTCGAATTTTCTTCGTTCCTTCACTTGACACCACATTCGACACCTTTCCATAGATTAAGACAACAGGAGGCATGGTTGGGATCTTTTCATGGATTTTCAATCTCTTTGATACTTGCTTTCGCTAATTGAGCTCCCATATGGATGAATTCCTTTAAACGAATTCCATAAAAAGTGCCAAGGTTTAGAATAGCATTATCTTATTTTTATTTCTTTGTGATCTCTCTTTATTTCTTCATGCTTTCTTTCCTAAAATAAGTTATTGAAAATTAAGAACTATTTAATTAAGATTTTTGTTTCCATGAACATTTCTTTCTATTTTTATTCTTTTTCAAGAACTCTTGTATTAAAAAAATATAAGATAAATGAACGGTTTAGATAATTTTTTTGGTGATAACTCTTGCATAGCTTGAGGGCTTAGTTTGACTAGACTTGAATATCAATCCAACATCTTGAAACTCTTAATGACCTCCTTCTTCCTCTCTCTTTTTTTCTTTGTTATTCCTTTTTATTATAAGCAAATTAAATAAACCTAAAATCCATCTTAAACCTCAAAACCCTTTCCCTTTCATCCTTGCTTAAACTTTTGCCAAGTACCTCACTCCAAAACCTCCAAATTATCGCATGCTTTCCCTTTCTCAAGTTTTCCTCACCTAAAATTAAACAACAACCTCTTCTCTTCTTTCCTCCCTTTCACTCTCATAACCCTCACTTTCATCATCCTCTGTCTACAACCCATTGGTCAAGACTTGCTTCCTATTAAATAAAGCCAATTGACCATCCAATAAGGACATAAGAGAGCTACTTTATGTCTCTCTTTCTCCTATCTTACCATAATATTATTGCAGTTAACCTTCTTAAACAATTTTTGCAATCAAAGACTTCATGGATGATAACCAAAGGTAATGTGGCAATAAGAATTTAATTGAGAGATAAATTATATGGAGTATTCTCAAACTCTTGAATAGGTAACTAATGGTCTAAAATGGATGATAATGATGTTATCAATTACTCCCTTAATGAAAATATTTAGATTTCTTCATTGTTGAGGTGAGCTCATCGGTAATTTCCTTAAGCCTTCTCTTGCTTCCAAATGTGTTGGAAATAGATAAGCCTTCTTCATTAGCTAAGAGTAATAAAAGTTTTTCAACAAGATATGAGATGGTAAACATAGCCTTAGATTCTCAAATTCATTGGCTCAAAGAAAAAATGCTAAGGATGCTTGAGTCGCTAGGGTTTCTTCTAGCTCCACCTCACTTAGGCTTTCTTGGAAACATTGGAGGTAAAATTTGGGGCTTCCATTTTAATTTAGAGTAAGATTTGGCAAACATTCAACAAAAATTTTCTGGCTTGACATAACTAGCAAAGGAACAAGCAAAGATCCTTTTCAAAAACTTGAAATTTAGAAAAACAAGATACCTTCTAAAGCCACTTTGATGTTGCATCCATGAAGCAAGATGGAGAAAATTGTTCACTTAATTGCACCAAAAACCAAGAAAAAAAAAGACGTGTCTCGAATTCACATAGAAAAATTCATGGTTCTGATTTGTCATAACAGAAAGTAGGAATTTGAAATTTAGAAGGGAAAAAAATCCACATTAAAAGAGGGGAAATTACAATGCAAATGTAAGAAGAATAGCTAAGACGCATCATACACCATGCCACTCTCCTTGCTAAATGAACACATCCAAGGACAACAATGGTAAAAAGGAAATTAAGAAGTGGCACAAATAAAAGGTATCCCACTTGTAGAAATTAATAACTAGCAGAGAAATAAAGGGAGATGAATGAGTTGAAAAAGGATAGTTCATCATAAGAAAATGAACAAGCTCATTTAAGAAAATTGAAACTTGAGCTAGAATCGTAGACTTTAGTGGAACAAGAATTTCAAATGGATAGAAATGACCTTCACAAAAATATTTACAAATGTTACAAAAAGATGTGAAAGAATGGCTCAAAAGGATGATCATTCTTAAGATGTGGAGGGATAGAATTAGTGATCACTTACATTATTGAAACATTAAAAACAAGATCATCAAGAAACACAAATTTTTGAACTATAGTTCTCATCTTCTATCTACTCACTATTTCCAAAATGCAATGTTAGAAAAGTGTTGAAACTAATTAGAAATTCCAAGAACAAGAAGATATGATTTACTTCCTTTTAGCTAAAGAATCACAAGAAGGTAATTTAGAGTTATTACAGAAAGGAAGCTCCTTTAAGTTCAAATATAAGACTTAGGTAAGAACAGAGAGGGATAAGCAAAGAGAAATTCCCTAAAAGAGAAAAAGTTATATTTAGCAAAATTGCCCACCGCACCCAAATGGTACATAAACTAAACCCTAACTGAGTGGCAAGTTAATTATAACCAAAGAAAAAGACCCTTTGCACATAATAAATTTGCAAATTTCATTAATATTTTGTACTTCTCTGAACAAAGTTTTATCCTATTCACCTTGAACAATGATAATACAAATCATGCTTAATGAATCCTAATCAATCTGGACATTGAGAGTGATTTGCATGACCAAAAACCTTAAGAGCTATTTCTCTAACACTTGATTTTTAGAAATCTTACACCTTTTAACCTTGTTCTCATGAAAAGGTTTGTCATGGAAGGCTAGTCCAATTTTAAAAAGACATACCTCATGTTAATCATCAAGCATATGATGATCCAGCAAATTGTAACCTAACAAGGTAACTTTACATATTCATACAACATAAATGGTAAATAGCTATCATAACACATACTAAAATAGGATTAAATAAGTGATCTGGATTTTTCTCTTGCATGCTATACAAACAACTAAAATAAAAATATCTAAACAAATGCCTCTTGCTCCATATTTTGGGATAATATATGTACCATCTATTAATATTATGCATCCATGAACATAAGTTTAATAAAATCATATTTAGATTGCATACCCATAAGAAGCACATAAGAAAATATTTAAATTTAATTTAGTTACAAATAGATGATGAAAACATTAAGAACGTGGATAAGATAAAATTCCCAAAAGAAAACTGAAATAAAATATATTACATAATGGATTTAATGCCTAGAATATGCCACCTTATATCCATTAAGTGCACTTTTCAGTTGCTGTGAGATTTCTAAAAACACATTCTCCATAGATGACTCGTGAGAAAAAACTTTGTCAAAAGTAAAACAATACTTTTGAGCTGTTTACAAATAAAGCAAAAGAAAAAGCATTAGCTATAGAAGGCCCATCCTTATAGATTATTGTTTCCAAAAGACATTATAAAACAGATGAAAGATTGCATGTAATAAATTAGAAAAAAATTCCTTACCACTGTACATCAAATAACTACCTCTTCCAAGAGACAATGCTTGTTGGATATGAAATAACTGAACCATCTGCTCCCCTGACATGAACGTCTAGCAAAAAAGGTCGCACTATACAAAAAACTCGAATATGTGTGGTATAAATATCAGATATGAAAGCTCAGTAAAAGTATAATATGTGTGGTATAAATATCAGATATGAACATACATTTTGGACATGTTTCTTGCACAACTTTCCAATCGAATGGCTATCAAAGGCTTTAAGACTTTAAGGAAAAAGCTACAAGGAAAAAAACTTTTCTTTAGGACAATTGTCTAGAGTTAAATGCTAGATCGCCAGTAAAATTTTAAGTGTTTTGTAGCCAAATGATGTAGCTTTTATGAAAATATCAAAATATTAACAAACACATTGGCATGGAGAAACATATCCTTGCAAATGGAGACACATACATGGCTTGTCGAAAAGAAGAAATTGAGTGATACACATGCATGTTTATTGGTTTGGGACCAAAACCAGAATTTCAAATAGTTTAAAACTGATTTCAGTTCAACACTCAGCCGAATTATTGGTTTGGTTCAACTCAAGGTTTAAGCTAATCTTGGGTAAAATCAATCTCCACCACCTCAACCTAAGTTTTGCTTCCAAATCCATTACAAAATTACCTAAATACCTTCATTTTCTAAAAATAAAACAGCTTGGGTGGGTAAGTTACAAAATGCTCTTGATAGCTACAATAATGGTTCTAATGGATGATATTTACAAGACTAAGTATCATCAAATTTCAAACACCAAAGAATTGGTTCACATTCAATTTCTCTTTGTTAATATTTCTCTTGCTGAATTATTTCCATAACATTTCTTTTACATTTGTTCTTTTAATAATTTGCTAATTAATACATAAAGAAATATTGCACAATTTAAACATTTAATTATATAACATTGATTTTGAATCTTATCCTTTTATTGTATTACATACTTTTATCTTTTCAACAATACTCTTTTTAGTCACTTGGATAGATTATGGCCACTCAATTTATCGTTATTGTTTTTAATTGTGTTATTTATATCATTTCTTTTTTAGTACCCAACACCATTACTATAAGGACAAATTGTGACCTTATTAATTTTACAAAAGATCCCATTTATATTCAATAGTTCATTTCTTTTCAATGCTACACGTGCACCTTAACAACAGTTAAGCACATTCGTGCTCTACACGCACAAGCTACCTGCTTGCATGGATAGACCCTTGGCTCGGTCATAAATTTCTGCACCTCAGGATGCACGCTGGGAAAGACGAACGTTAATAAATGCAAAATTTGTAAAATTTGAGAAATTTTTATTTTTCAGTGAAAATCACATTTTTTTTGTTTTTATTTAAAAATCGTATCCCAACCACTATATAAAATGGCAGAAATAATTAATGAAAAAATTCAAAAAAATTTTAAAAAAATCTGAGACGTTAAAACTCATAGAAAGTCAGAACTTGAAAATTCAATGAGTTTTGAGAATCAGAGGAGCAAGCACTTATAAGCCCCAAGTTATAGGGATCATGGTTCCATTGGCAAGAGGAAAAGAGCAAATGTAAGAAAAAATCAATGACAAAAAAAACCAATTATATCAAAAGGTACCTTGTTAGAGAAATATCTAAATCATTTTAACACTCACATTGCTTTTGTTGTTGCTAACTAGTAGTACTTCTAAGGCATTGTGACTACTATAGAGATCACAATAAGCTCTTAATTAAAGTTACTCTCAACTTCAAAGGTTGTCAATGTTTGTTTGAAATGGAATAACATAACATGCAAACCAACAAAATATGCAAAATAATGTCATTTGCATCCAACATCAAGTGTATTACAAGACAAAAAACTCATTGTCATCAGGGTTTTTGGAGAAGATCTTTGGCAATATTTATCTTTGATTCAAAATGCCAAGTTGTTGCTATGGTTTTCACTCTATTATAAATATAAAGTTTCTATTAAATATTCTATATTTATTTGCATTCATTCTTCTATTATGACTACTTTTGGCTCAAGTATGGGATCTTTTGATCTATTGTACCTCCTTTGAGTTGCATAATGAAGTATAGTATATAACTCTTCTATGGATTGTTATGCATTTTTTCTACCTACTTTTACAAAAAACTACAATGGAATAAGTTTGATCTTTTATGATTATGAGTAAATATAAACAATAATTGTCTAAATCACTTAAAAATTTCTATTCATTACTTCATCCCTCTTTTTTGTTTCTTATACTACAAGTGCACACATTTTAAAAAAATAGTATTTTAAAATAAAGCTATTTTTATCTTTGTAAATTTTTTAAAAAAATGACAAAAAGTACAATTCAAGTTCCTCTTGTGTAGGTCTCAACTCTTCAAAAGCAAGCTAGCTTTCAATAACACTATTACTACCAAAATTTCAACCATGTTCTATGGTAAATTACTAGACTAGAAAAAGGCTACTGATTAAATGGCATTTGTTAGATGACAAATTAATTAATTGACAAATTGATTCAAGCTATCATAGCACAACAAATAAACTCTATTTCTCAATATATAAATTAAGAGTGGTAGAATACAAAATTTTTAACAAAAACATAGAGTTAGAATGAAAATAACTGAGGAAAAATTACGTGAAGAAAAGGTTTTGTTTTTTAATTTGGTGGAGTGCATTTATATGATAGTAAACTCAATTGAAATTGATAATCTCACCCTCATATTCTCAAGTTGATTCCTAAGCAAGCTAGCCTAATTCGTTAATCTAGTAATATTCTCCACCAATGCATTTTTTGTCTTCTATAATTTTGATATAGTATTACGATTCTTGATAGCATTAGCCTTTAGCTGAAGGTTATACTATGGCAAGCTATTGTTGTACTCTTGTAGTAGTTTGTTTGTCCCTTGAATCATTTTTATCTATGCAGTAACAAAATACAGAATATATCGAAAAAAAATATATATATAAATATTTCTTTCAATTAAGTTCAACAAAGCATGTTGCTCTATCTGACTATTAAGATGATTTATTCTTGTGTAGCTTTCTCAAGAGCTTCAATCAGACCATAACGTAAATTTTTCAAAAGTAGCCCTTGCTTCAGCTTCTTTCTCTTGAGCTTTAATGGCAACCTGATATGTTTCATGAGTATTGTCATTATATATAAGTCAATAAAGAAACTATATTTAATTTTTAGAAGGTACCAATTTGTTGGACTCCTCCCTCTCAAGATTCTTCTCTAAGGACACCTTCATTATATGGTATTCCTCAATCAGCGAAGTAAACTCTTCTTTTTTGAAATTCATTTGGGATTCTAAAAAGAAATGGAACTTTCCAAAGTTTAATAGCAAAAAAAATTCATCATCGCTTGAAAATTTAAATTGAAAACATTCACCAATTTCAGAATGCTTTCTCTTTTCTGACTCCAACAAACTATTGAGGTGATCCTGTATCGTAAGAAAACAATCTTCTAGATCAATGTACGAACTAATGCAGAACTTTAGCCTCTTGATGTAGTATCTCATATCATTTATCCTTCCCTGCAAAAATAAAATTATAAAAATTAGAATAAATACAATTACTCAAGAAGAAAAAGAGAGATTGTTATTGTAACATAAAGATTAGGGAGCCTAGTTGCCTGGACATCTGTTTTTCTTCTGAGCTTTTATTTCTCAGACTGTAACTTCGCTACATCCTCCCTTGAGTTAAATACATCCTTGACACCATCACAATCTCCATTAGAGCTGGCAATATGGGGAACACCTCCATTATCCCCAGATATTCTATTCATACTCGATAGAGGTAGGTGACAACACACGAAGTTTGCTTTTCCTACCATATTCCCACCTCGAATCTTCTGACGCCTATTTAACTGCAATTCATCCAAGTTCTCGCTCTTCTGCAAATCAATCTACACTTAAGAATTCCAAGCCAAGGAGAACACTAGCCATAGAATGGATTGAAACAAAATGTGGCGAGAAGTAAACCTTACAATTGAGATGCTTCGAGAAACATTTTACGCAGTAGTCAGTCGGGGTTTGTTATAGTTCCTCGTGTGCATCGTCAATGAGAGAAAAATGATCCAACGGAGCTACATAGAGGTAGGGCTGAAGTGGAACTATGATGAGGTGCAGCGGTTGGATGAGGAACAGAAGACAGAAAGCATCGAACAAACAAATTACAAACCAAAGAAGAAGAAAAAAACCTTTTCTTTATCTTTCCGAGGAACTTTTGGTCAAGAGAATGATGTTACCCTTGCACTTCCCTTCTGTACACGAACGAAGGGGCATGCTTCGGGATTTGTAATTTATTGAAACGAGCATGCTAGAGATTCCGAAATGACCCAAACATGCCTTATTAATAATTACACGATGAACAAAGCAAATAAATGTATTTTCTTTCAAATAAATATTATTCAGCAAAAAATGAAAACAAATAGAAATGACATTTAAAAACCCAACTAAACGAAAAAATGAATGCATTAATTTTTTTAGCTAAAATTTGGAAATGAAAGACTACAAAATAAAGCTTTGAAAAAAGAATATTAAAAAAGAGTTTTATTTTAATATATAAAAATTAGATAAATAAATATATATGTATATATATATATATTTTAACTATTAGAATTTGAGAAAATTAGAAACAATATTTAAAATTTTTTTATTAGTCTAGACAAATTTTATCTTTAACTTAATATCATTTTTTAATATGATATAAGGATTTTCCCTTATTATTTTGGAGTAAATTTTTAATAAGTTAATATCTAGGATAATAAATATGTAAAAAAGCATTATATTAATATTTGAATCAAGATGAATTGTACATCATGGTCTATTTCAACTACCATACTGGTCTATGATAGTGATGGTCCATTTATCATTGCTCTTTTTCCATTGTTCTCTTAGCGATAGAATGAAAAGTTACACTACACTTTTGCCTAATTTGAGCATAATTTTTATACTGCAATAAATAATAACTCATATAATGACGATTTTCCTACTAAGCAGAATACCTTTTTGAGTATCAATATTCTCTAGTATTTCTATTGCACCCTTGGGTTTGATAAGTCAAGCATAAATATTTATATCTCATATGGGCTTGCTTTAAATAAAATTATTAATATTTCAATTAAGTCAAGCCATGAACTTTAAATGTCTAAAATAGTGGCCTTCAAGGATCTTGGAGTCATGGCAAGCTTCAAGAAAATTAAAGACATGCACTAAAATTTTTATACTTGAATTTCTTTTTATTTTTCTTTAATTTGATATGTCCAAATTTTGAGATGATGTGGCACACTAGTATTATTAATATTTGAAAATGTTATAAATTCAATAATTGTTGAATTTTTATTTTTGGGGTAAGCATTACTGATAAAAAGTATAGATATTGGTATTTGATTTTTTAAACTTATTTAGGAATTATTTTTCATGAATTTCTTTTCATAGTCATTTAGGAAACTTGTAACACTATCATAATATAAAACTATTTTAGTTATTAAAAATTTTCACACAAAAATTCTCATAAAACACTACAAACCAACATTAGTCTTGAGATTTTTTTATTGTAGCATTGGCGGGGTCGACCCGACCCGACCACTGGCCAACCCAAGCTTTTAGGTATTTTTTTTAAAAAATATAATAAAATAAAAATTTTTAGATTGAGCCAGAACGGGTGAGCATAGCCCCAAGGCAAAGGAAGAAGGTCGCCGAGAACACTGAACGAAACAGGGCAAAATCTATCCATAGGAAAAGCTGAACGGATCAGTACGAGATCAAGTGAACCAGGACCAAGTGTCTTGAGCAAGGAAGGGGAGAGCCAACCCTAAACAGCTCAAAAGCCACACGAATCAAATTCCTTATAGAGCACAATGGTAAAATTAGTTGGGTAATGTGGGACTAAAGTCCCAATCTTTTTGTTAATGATGGTGCACGGGAAAGCGCGATCCTATGACTGAGATCAATCAAGGCAAAATACAGGAAGTACAAGAGAATCAAACCAGAGCAGATCTGCATGCGTCATGTGGCGTTAGCAATGCGATAAACGTTCTAATTCAATTAATTTTTGGACACATTATATTAATACATAAAGGACAACCTACGTTTGATCCAATGGCCCAGATCAAGGTGGCGTAGATCCAACGACCAGGATTGGTCTCGAACGGTAAAATTAGGATGCAATCGGAAACATCCATTTCAAGCTCCAAATCGATCGGTGTCTGCTTCGTGTTCGTTACCCAAATGGTTAGTTCATTTTAGAGCCATTCGGAGTGCATTTAGAGCTTAAATTGTGCTCTATACATAGGGAAGGATGAAGAACTCCTTATGGTTACAATTGCTAAGTTCTCAAAGCTTTCAAATCACAACTTCGAGCAATTTTAAGTGCATATGGTGCTTCCAAATTCACAATGTTAAAGCTGTAAGAAGGAACCCGAAATTGGAGGTTTTTCCTTCAACTATTTTCAATTTCTATTCCTCTCTCTTTTCGATTTTTCTTTGAAATTTTTATTGAATTGAGTGTGCCTTATGCTTCTTTAAATTATTTTAAGTTTATAATTTGTTGCCAATTTTTTTATTTGTCTCTTTGGGATAAAGGCATCCCAATAATATGCAAAAGTCCTGGGTTAGAGTTGAGTAGTACGAGAAACCTCACTTGTAATTTTGTGAATTTTAGTGCCATTTTTCCAATACCAGTTGGGGGTAGATGTAGGGTCGATATATAGTCGGATCACCTTAGAAATAATTTCTGTACTATTTTACTTCTCTTTCTCATTTGTGCTTAAAAGATTTAAGTTTTAATTTAAGACAAAAATTGAAAGAAAATCGGAAAACATTATTTACTGTAATTCACTGCCCCCCTTGTGGGTTTAATTTAAGCACAAAGAACTTCAATTTCTCAGTCTACAGGAACATATATGTTTCGCATGAGGGTCTTCCAAAAATAATTAACTAACTAATGCTAGATCTTTTGGCAAATATATGTGAGCACACAATAATAATAAATTTTACTTACATCCTATAGAATGATATATGTTTTGATTTTATTTATTTAGAGTTTTAGAACTTAGCAATAAAAATAATAATAGAAAAGAATACCTACTAATGACTCATATCTAAAAGATTTCTATAACATATTTGATTAGATAATAACTAATATTAACTAATCTTAGTTTACTTAAATTTTCACATCATAGAAAACAATACTTTTTAATTCTTTATTACAATGTTTAAAACTTACTTTCACAATAAAATCTCATATTTTTAAGTTTTAATTTGGACAATTTGCCATCAAAATGATTTTTTGTCTACGATTTTCTAAATCGACAAAATTGTTCATTTACTTCCCTTAAATAAACTAAACTTCAAAAAATGAAAATTATACTCTATTTTGTTACACCCTTATGTTTGATAAGTCAAGCATAAATGTTTATATCTCATATAAGCTTACTTTAAGTGAAATTATTTATATTGAATTAAGTAAAGTCATGAACTCTAAATGTCAAAAATAGTGGTCTTCAAAGCACATGGAGTCATGGCAAGCTTCAAGGAAATTGAAGCACATGCACTAAATTTTTTTACTTGAATTTCCCTTTATTTTTCTCGAATTTGATTTATCCAAATTTTGAGATGATGTGGCACACTAATAGTATTAATATTTGAAAATGTTATAAGTTTAATAATTATTGAATTTTTATTTTTGGGCCAAGCATTATTGATGAAAAGTATAGACATTGTTATTTGATTTTTTAAAATTATTTAAGAATTATTTTTCATGAATTTCTTTTCATAGTCATTTAGGACACTTGTAACACTATCATAATATAAAATTATTTTGGCACACTTATATTAAAAATTTTGGCATAAAAATTCTCACAAGACACTATAAAACCACTTTAGTTTTAGGATTTTCTCTGTAGCATTGGGCGGGTCGACCCGACCCGATTGCTGGCCCTTCCAGGCTTTGGGGATTAACAAAATAAAAAAATTGTTCGATTTACCCGAAGGGGCGAGCGAAGCCTAATGGCGAAGGACTAAGGCCGCAAGGAAAGCTGAATAGAACAACGCGTAATCAGTCTGAAGGGAAACTGAACGGAACAATGCGACTTACAGTCCACCACGACAATGTAATTTAACCTTGGTTGAGGTAGGGGCTAAGCAACCCCAAACAGATGGGGAGAAAAGCGAGCCAGAATCCTTATAGAGCACAATGGCAATGTATTTTCTATGATATGGGACAAAATTCCCATCCATCTTCAAAGAACGTGGAAGGGTAGGCATGATCCGACGACTTAGGTTAATCGTGGTAAAATGATGCAATTAAACTGCATAATGACAAGCAAGGGAATCGAACTTGACCAGATTTACAAGACCATTAGAAATCACTGCAGCAAACGTTTCAATACAAATAGTTTTTGGACGGCATATCCTAATACATGTAGAAGAAACCTATGCTGGGTCCAATGGCCCAGAACAAGGCCTCCTAAATCCAACGGCAAAGATTGATCTCGAACGGTAAAATCAAAATAAGGCTTTTTGTTAGTGGAGATTTGAAGGATTTACTCCAAGGCTTGGAGTAAAGTGTATTATTGATGTTAATAGATCTTGTATTCTTCTTATTAAAGATTAGGCATAACGTTTTTTAATAAAAGAATGTTTGTGTGAAGCATTTTTTATATCCTCAAGTTATGTAAAGGAGTGATTTATACCCAGGGCTCTAAAATTCTATGGGGGTCTACAATAAAGCCCAATGATTGAATATCTCAAAACGTTTAGCAAAACTTACTTTCTTATATTTCTCTTCGTATTTTCTTTTGATGAACCAAAATGTTAAAATTTAAAATCAAGTATGATTTTGAATAATAAAAATTTTTTATTTATCCAAATTCTCCGACTTTGGTTATGCTTAAGGGCGAACAAGTTGTATCAAAGAAGGTTTTTGCTTTCTATGGAGAAATTATCTATTCCATAGGCTTCACATTATGGAGTAGTTCCACTATAGGAATATTGCTTTATTTTTAAAATTTTTTTTAAAAATATCATTCGGGAGCACGCTCGACAACCCATCAATTTCAATAAGTCGACCATTTTCATTTTGGAAAAATTCTTTCCAACTTTTGTGATCAAAACGTTGATTTAAAGTTCAAGAAATTTTTTGAATAACTCAAGTCATTTTTATGAATGTTTCTTATAAACTTAATGGCAAACGATTATTCAAAAGGTATAAATAAATTTATTTGTGCTATATCATAAGAATTTGCATTAAAATGTTAATCCAAAGCACTTTTTTTAAGGCTATGTGTATGTTAGATGGGTAATATGGAAAAGCAAGAAATAATGTAATAAGAAGAAGAAAAAGAAGAAGAAAGAGAAGAAAAAGAAGAGAAAAAGGAGCCTCAAAAGCACATTGTCCCTTTCTTTGAAAATAGCTCATGATAAAGCTAAATGTTCTTCGTATATTGAAATTAATTAAAATGTTTTATTTTATGATAAATCATCTTTCTCAATTGAGGAAGGGCTTTATAAATTTGGAAAACATAGGAACAAATATTTTTTTTGTAAAGGAATACTGTACATTTTAAGAAAATAGCATTCATGATCTAGAAATGAAATATGACTAGCTTAAGAAAAACATGAACCATTACCATTGATGATTATTTGAACAACTCTTTCATTAGTGAATTACATTAAATAAAAGGATGACTATGACATTGTTCTTGTAGAACATGATTCAATTTTCAATTATATGATAGTAGAAAATAACATGGTTAGAAATGAAAATTTTGATTAATCAAATTGTTGTTTTGTTTGATTTATATGAAATCTATTCTTTGAAGGAGTTAATTTTCAGTTTATACATGATATGTGCGTATGCATGCGCCGTCACAAAGTCTTGCTAACATTGAAATCTATTATTTGATGAAATTTTTTTTAGTTTATCAATGGAAATGACTTATCATCCTTGACCAATTCGTATGCCTTACATATGCATCATATTACATAATACCCAATAATTGTTATATACTAAATCATATTTTATAATACTACCCTTAGAGGAAAAAATTTTTTTAATAACATGCAAATACTTTTGGATTCCTATCTAACATTGTTTTGGATGTGACTTGAAATCCTTAACTCAACACACACTGCTACATATAGTTAATCCAAAGTTTATTTGAATCCTAAGCATAAGTAATTATGTTGGTCTCCTTCAAATTTAAGCTCTTATAAAGGTTAACCTTAACTTTGTTTTCTTCAAAATGACAAACCTTATTGCTTACTAAGATTAACATATTGAATTATTACATTTTGGAATTATTCTATGTAAGTAGATAATATTATCCCATCTACTTCCTTTAAATTATAGGATAATTCTAAAATCCATTTTAAATATAAGTTTTAATTCCGTCTTTATTCACCATTTTTTGTTATAAGTCGTAAAACTTTGTGAAACTATGCTCATAATGATTAGCTTCAATCATTAATCATGTACAGAACAGCTAACATCAAAAAATAAATATTTAAACAAAGAATAATGTGTTAAGATTTCATGATCATCATCAATTATGGCAAAACTTTTGTGAATATATTTCAATTATACTATTAATTTTAATTCACAAGGAATAAAGCTACACCAAATTGATAGGATTAATCCTTTGTGAATAAACCTATGTTAAAATCTAAATCCATGACAATAGATTTTGTGTATCAAGTTCAAATTGTTAATGCTCTAAATTTACATGTATTACATGAAACCACAAATTTTTATATCTCCACACATTATTGTACTGTAATTAGTTATAGAACTGAAGATATAGAAGAATTAATGTCTAGTCTCATGAGAAGTTTCCATGTATGAAGCCTTGATTATTGTACCTTGTCTAGTGGCAAATAATATTAACTTATGATTCACCTGATGGTTTGGTTAATAAGGTATTATTAATAAATATTTCATATTCCAAGCCATATTTTTTTATATTTTTATTAAATGCATGAATAACAACATTATATTACCAAAAATATAACGATTAATGGTTATGACTATTAAGTAGCAACAATATAAATAAATAATCAAAATTCTCTCCATAGCGGAGTGATTGAGACACTTGTAGGTGAGCGCTAAACAATATTTTAATTATACCAAGCAAATTGGCTAGTAGGTCTGCACAGTAGATTTGGAGGGCCTCACCTTGATAACCTATTCATTTGTTGATTTTGTTGGTTACATAGCTACGCCTTCACTTGTCTACATCAATTAAATTGGTAAAATGGCCATACAATTCAAGCTTGAAGTAATTAGGAAATTTTCTCACAAATTCCCAAATATGGAAATAATCCTAATGGCATTTGAGAATATCAAAGTTTTAAAAAAATTTATGGTAGGATCTCTTGATAGCTGTCATGCACTAATTACATTAGCTTGATTATTTGTGATGATAGGTTCACTAGGCATGAAACATCAACGACTTAAAGCAAGAAATCTTTAAGTGGGATCCTGAGTTTCACTTAAATGTTGAATCATCATTAGCTCCAGTTTAGGTTTCATTTATCTATTAACACATTTTTTTAATAAGGTGGCATTGTACTAGTTTTGGTGGTAAAAAAATCTTATACAAGTGGTAATAGCTATTGTAAACCTAACAAGATCAAGCATAACAATGATGTGTGTTTATGTAGATCTAGTAATGGAATTACTTAGCTTCATCTTCATAACAAAAAGAAGGCGAAAACTCAAATGGATTATGGCAATGAATTCAATATGACAATTCGTTATTGAATTGACTTCTAGGTTCAAAGCCACACATCTCTTCAATTTTAAAAAAATAAAATGTCATCTAATATTCAAGTTCTTATTGTGGCTTCCAATGTGCCAACAAATCTGGATGAATAAAATCTCACTATGACATTATCTATGAATTTGGCTAATACGGTAAATGAAAAGTCATTTCAATCTAATAGTTTAATGTTAGGTAAGGATGCTTATGAAAAAATAATAAGGCACACCAACATTGTTACACTCCAATGAGGAGTATATAAAAGTCACAAATGGTTGTGCTGACAAAATGGGTAAAATAATAAGCACATGCTCAAGGAAAACAAAGGTTGCCAAAATGGCCTTTTATTGTTCTCTTCCTCTTCATTTATGCTAGTCTCCTCTAGGTCACTTCAAGTTGTATTCAATGTTTTCTTCTTATACTTATTGCTTTTCTTCATTTCATTCTTCAAATTTTTCATTTCTTTCTAACACTATAGGCCATGCCACTTTGATATGTCCTAGCTTGTAACATTTAAGGAAAATGATCTCTTTTTTCACACACTCTTCTTAGATCTTTTTTTCTTATATCTTTCTACAACATCAAAATCTTTAGAAAAATCATTTTAAAAGTAGTGTTATACGATCTACATCTATAGTTTCCACTTTTAAAGAATCTTCCCCTTTCTTTAGTTCTATCGTTTGCATTTTCTCCATTTCTTTGTTTTTCCTTAATCTAGCCATCTTCCTCTTTTTTTCTCTACATAGCTAGCTCATTAGTCTTGTTCTCACTTGAAAAATCATCCATTGTCATGATAGAAGTGTTTGTAATAATCTTGATGGTAATGGTGATCACATTCCTTTGGCCAAATTCTAAGGATCTTTTTTACTTATTTATTTATAAAGATAAACTTTTACAAAAGAGCCAATCAATTGGTAATTTTAATAAAACTAAAAAAATATATTATTTTAATAAATTCATTAGAAAACATTATAGATAACTCATAATATTATGTCATAATATGTATTTTAATTTCTTTAACTACATATGTACCTTCATTTGTTACCTTTAACATGAGCCAAATTTCAAAAGTTATTTTAATATCCATATTTCTATTAAACTCAACCACATTCTAAAAATAATTTAAAACATTTATTGTATTATCATTTAATTATATTTTATTTTATTCTAATTTACTTTAGTAAAAGTTTTAGGTATTATTACACCTTACGGTTTTTTTTTAAATATGAAATTTGAGTGAGACAGTAGTAGTTTTTGCATTTCACCACTATTAACTCCAAGTGAGTAGCAATCCTAGCCTTCCAATGCAGATTGTAATGACCACAAAAGTGTGATAACATTTTGAAAAATGCACCTTCACCAAAACCGAATAAAGTATTCATTTGAGCCATAGTTCGCATTGGAGAATTTCGTTTAACTAGATTAAAATCAAGGTAACGAGAGCTACATTATTGATTTTGATCTAGATCATTAGATAAAAAATTATGTATCAGATCAAGGTAAATGAGAGCTGCTTAATTGATTTTAATGTTGGCTATTAAATAAAAAAATTATGTCTAAATAATGGTAAATAATAGATGCATGATTGATTTTAATCTAAACTGCTACATCATAAACCATGAAAAATAAGATAACTAGATTTAAATTTAGTCTGTTTAGAAGGGTAGATAAAATTTTTATAGTTGGAACCTAAAAATTGCATGACCAAATGCCTTAATTTAAAACTACATCTTTTAAAAAGGAACAATATTTGAATGATCATGAAAATTGTGCAACAGTACAACTAGATTTGGATCTATGTTTTAAAAAGGAATATGAATTTTTTTCATTTAATCCGACTAGAAAATTTAATAGAGTACATTCACTTCCACATTTTTGAGGTGATTTGTGTGCAACAAATGGGAATTTTTGTCCCAGATTATTTATTTGCAAGTGAGATAGTTGTGTATAAGTTTTACTTGTGCATACAATAAGTTCAATATTTAAGGTTTCCTACCTCATGGCTTGCTTTGAAGATAATGACCCTTTCTTTCTAATAAGTGCATAAAGGTTTAAAGAGTGATTTGTGAAAAAATACTATAGCATAAGATTTGTGCCTTGATTTTGAGCAAGGTTTTTCCTTATTGTACTCTTTGCATCTTTGAAAAGTGATTTTGAAAGATGTGATGAAGGTAAAATAATTTTTGAAATGACTAAATCTTTGAATATTATGTTTTTTGAGATTATTAAATTTAAATAAACATTTCAATGAAAATGAATTTTTTTAGTGTACTGTAATAATGATTTCAAACAAACTTAATATTTTTAAAAAAAAATTAAAAATTCCTAAAATTAATTTTTAAAAAACTTTCTTAATAATCTATTACTTTACCCAAGAATTTATTCATAGAATCTAATATTTTCTTTACTATAAGTTCTTCCATGAATGTAGAAATTAGTTGTCTAAAACCTAAAAGTTTACTCAATAAATACAATTAGAAATACTTCAATTTTATGTTCAGTTAAAGCAACATAAAGTTTTTCAACTCCACAACAATTGTGTTGAAGGGCATATTATTCTGGGACCTGTATACGTGTTGAAGTCAAGGTCTTATGTTAACATGATTATAATTCAGGTTTTTTTAACGTTAAATTAATGAATAATTTAACTATTTAGACTTTAACTATTTACTATTATTTAGCCATTTGTTTATTGACAGCTCATATGAATAGAGATTGACATTTTAACTTACATATAGATCACACAAAGCAATGGCCCTTATAATGAGTATGATGAAAGTAAATCCATACATAATATGAGTTTGAAATGATTTGTTTCGCAATTCTTATCCAAATTATTGTATAGAACACATGCTTTAAATGAAAAACTACAACACTAAAAGATATTTCCCTGAGCTCCAACATTTGAAAGTTGGGCCATTCTTAAGCAATGCCTCTGACATATTTTTATTTCTGCTCAATTTTGGTTTAACCCATGAATAAATTGATTAAGCTCTATAATATATTGATTTACATGACCTTGGAACACAACATTTGAAGCACACAATAAATAAACTTAACTAACAACACAATGATTTCTTATCATCACAATATGGTGCAAAAGCCACATAATTAACGAAACAATTAATGTTCACATCAATTCAAATTTTTTGTTGAATAATTTCTTGAATAAAAGGAATATTAATGAAAGAAATGAATGAAGATTAAAACTATCCATAAATAATTGTCTTAGCTCTCCTCTTGGTTTGTTGTACAACCCTAATATAATCCAATGTAAGCATACTTTTTTATGTAATTACATTTTATATGTAAGTAAAATTTCAATTTTAAGATTTTTATTAATTTTTAATTTTATTTTTTTAATATTTGACTTTTTATTTCCAGTAACTAATTTCTTATACTACCATTAATTGGAAAGCTCCTTCATTATGCATCACATTTAATATTTGCCTTTCTGAAATAATTAGATTTTTATTTCATATTTTATACATAGGTAAATGCCTTGGAATTTTTCATTTAAGTTTTTCATTATATTTTTATATTAAGTTTTATTTGTTTTTTACAATGTTTATGAAAATTGTTTTTTTTATTTTGTTATTTATTTATCAAAACTATATTTTAAAATATAGTTTTTTTGATGTTTTACTAAAAATTTCAAAATACTACTATTAACTGAAAAACTTTTTCATTGTTATTGTTTTTTTATTATTTATCTATCTTTAAAAAATATATTATTGTTTCATTATTTTTGAAATAGTTGTAAAAGTTATGCATTTTTTCTTTGCGTTGTTAACCTTAGACATATTTTTTGTTTGATGCAATTTTTATTTGTTTAAACATTATTTCTCATATTTATGAGAATTTAATTTTTATTATTACATTTACTTTAGCAATTTAATAGATTTTTTTACTTACATTACTTAGTATGCTTTCTTGAAATTATTAGAATCGCTTATTCTAATATATTGCAAATTAGAAAACGATTAATTTCAAATAGAAAGCTTTAATATTTTATATGTTTTCACTTATGTTACAATGTATTTTTCATTAATTGTTCGGCTCCTTTACATTGATATATTATAAAAATAATTAATTCAAAACAATTATTTTTTTCTTTATTCAAAATATTTGAAAGAATAAAAAATTATATGAAGAAGACATAGTTTTTGTAAAAGTTTATATGTTTATTTAGCAACAATGACAATAAATATTAATTACAAATATCATTAATTAATTAACAGTTCAAAGAGATTGTATTTAAGGTTCTTATAATTTTTATGCATTAATTGTTTTACATTGATTAAAAAATTTGTAATCTTTTTAAAACTTTACTTTTCACTTAAATTTGAAAATTTTAAAAAGATTGCTACAACAATCAAATTCATTTTCATTCTCACATCACAAAGAAAGCTCTCTAATTGCTTGTAATGATCAAGATTTTAAATTTTTTTCATTTCAAAAAATTTATTTCGCTTGCCCTTTTAAAAATATTTTTACATTATTATAAATATTTGCTAAATTTTAATTATCGTATAAGTTAGTTCCATACCTATAAAATTGGATAAACTATTAAAATATTTATATATTCTGAATGTTGATTTCAATATTTGAAATATTTACAATTCAAACCAAGTTTATGTTGTATTATGTTTTTTCACATGTTTTAATGCATATGTAGTTTCACAATATAATTCGATTTTGCATTCTTTGTCCATTTGTAGTTCCTTTTGCAAAACTGATATTTGTTATTGTTGTGCGTCAAAAGATCAATTTTTTCAAGTAACACACCATGATTGTTTTAAGTTTGTTTTGCAAAAAGAAAACCATTGGACCACAAAAAACACAAATAAATTTAAATATTTCACATGAGAATTTATGTTCATAATTTTCTTTTTTCTAATCCTATATTTTTGTCTTTTATATCTTGCTTATTTTTTCAATTATTTGGGAATAAAAGGAAACTAAATATTTAAATAATAAAAGTTTAACTTATAATTTGAAACAAAATGTGTTTACATTTTTAAAATATAATAAATATGAAATACAGACTACCAAAATTTTTTTAGATAATTAAAAAAAAATTAATTTCTAGTTAGGAACACAATGACAAAAATCTCTGATATAATAATGTGATATTTTAAAGCCAATTAGCAGAAATATTTGTAAGTTTGAAGATTTTATGTCAAAAATATTAAAATTAGAAAAAAATTGTGAAAGGATATTAAATAAAAAAATGTTTCATAAGTGCATGAATAAGAAATGGTTAAGCATGATTAATAACATGAAACTTTTTTCAAAATTTTAAATAATTGAGAACAGTGGGCACGAAAAATGTCGATAATATATGTATTGTATATCAAAAATAAGTTAAAAAAATTATCAATATTAGTAAAATATTTCAGAGAAAAAATTAAATATTGTTGAAAATAGAAAAAAATTGGATGAAAATTCTAATATTTAATAATACAAAAATTATTGCATTACTTTTTGCAAGGATATTTATGTCTTAAAATAATTTGAATAAATATATTTGATGAATAAAAAAGGAAACTAATAAATATTAAACATTAAAATAAATGTAGAAGTTATAAAAAAATAAAAACATTCAATCATAAGAAATATTGAATTATATAAAATATTAGAAAAATTATAAAAAATATTACATTATGATGATTAAGAGTACATTACAATTATTGTATATCATTACCAACAAAATTGAAAAACTTAGAGGTGGTTAAAATTGTATGCAAAGTAGTTGGTTATTTATGATCATGCAAAATATAGATTAAAATTGAATTTGTTATCACAAATAATTATTGAATGCTATAATTTCAAAAGATGTATTACTATTTAGTCATGTCAATTAACGTTAAGCACAAAAATGTAATAATAATAATCAAAAGAATTTTACAAATCCATTACAAGTTTTGGTGAGGATGAGCTAAACATCCCCATGTTTAATGGCATAAAACTTTAACATTTAAGAGTTTAAATAAATTAGTTATATAGTTTGTTCCTTGGCAATTTTATGGTGCTTATCATGATGAAATTATTTTATTAATGGGTTATGGTTTTAACAAGGGTATTATGTAAAAAAATTTTCAAAATTTTAATTTTTAAAGAAATTAATACTTTTCTTTTGCAATTTTGTCACCTATTCAAAGAAAAAAAGTTTCTTTGCAATTGATTAAAACAAATCTTCTTCGAATATTTTTGGTAGTTTATAATCTTAAGATTGTTTATATGTATTTAATTATAAAATGTATTTATTACTAATATAAAAATTTATCTTCATAAACTATTAATGAAATGTTTTTATGA
Source organism: Vanilla planifolia (assembly GCA_023846275.1). Taxonomy (NCBI): domain Eukaryota; kingdom Viridiplantae; phylum Streptophyta; class Magnoliopsida; order Asparagales; family Orchidaceae; genus Vanilla; species Vanilla planifolia. The sequence continues at coordinate 3,071,798 of JAIUJO010000023.1, forward strand.
AGAATTGTATATAGTAAAATTTAAAATGTTTATTCTTATTTTTAATATATTTTCTAATTTTTTATTTTTTTTTATATCTTTTAAACAATAATTGCTAATACCTATTTTATTTTTATATAAGACCATTGAAATTTTGATTTAAATATAATATTTTATACATAAAATATTCAATCAATTTTAAGAATTTTAAATGTTTTTAAAATTATTTAGAAATTACATTATTTTCACTGCAACGAAAATATATTTAAATTATTATGATCTTTAAATTTTGACATTGTTTTGATTATTTTTGGCATTTTTAGCATTTAAAATTACACTGGCATAGTTTAAGTTTTTATTTATGGGGTTAATTTTAAAATTTTAAAAAATTTAGTTCTTTGATAATTATTTTCCAAAAAATTAATGTATTGTATTTAGACTAAGACATCAACCATTTTCACTTTAAAAATATTATCAAATTCGAAATAGTCTTCAAGAATTTCAATTATGCTAAATCAAATGGCTTTTTTTAAATCTTTTTATTATTGTTGCTCAATGCATTGCTGTGTTATCAAAATGATATTGCAGATATGAATTTTTATGAATTTGTTGTATATATGAATTTTAGAGGTAAAATTTTGCGATAAATAAATTGTTATTATTGTTGAAATATTCTGTTTGTTATCTTTTTATTTTCAATTTTTTTATTATTAATTATTGCACAACAAATTTCGAATTTTTTTTGTTATCATTACATTTTTTGTGATTTTCATATTGGGATATTATTTGCCCATGTTTCTTTTTATGTTATATTTAAATTATTACTCTGTCATTTATTGAAATTATTATCATAACAATTAAACACTTAAATGCTTACTTTATTGAATAATTATTATTTTTCAATTAGTTGACATTATAACATTTAAAATATTTAAATATATAAAATATGGTTTATTGATTTATTTTTTTAAATTATATTGTTTAACTTTAAGAAATATATTTTTAATCATTATAATATTAAGACAACCCTTTTTCAAACATATTATGAAATAACTTTTATTATTTTAGAAATCAATAACATTACATTTTTCCTTAATACAAAATTTTATTTAAACAAACTAATTGACATTTATTCTCCAAAAACATAATTTGAAAAATTTTGTATTCTAATATTTTTTTAAAAGTTTATTCAATAATAGAAAATTGTAAGATAAAAATAAAGATATTTCTTAACATAAGTATATCTTATACTAAAAATAGTTACGTTACTTGCTAAAAAATTTTGAGAATATGCTATTGTTAACGTTCTATTATTTAGGGCATTTAAATTTAAACAAATAAAAGCATGGCACCATTATTTTTATATATTTAAATGGTTCAAATTGTAAATATAAAATGTTTTTAAGAAAATGGACTTATGGTTACAAACAATGAAAATACGACAAAATAAATTAAAAATGTAATGGAAATAAATCATAATTGACTTGGCGAATAACATAAAAAATATTTAAAATCATTTGCCACATTCCATCGATAAACAATTACATAGAGACATGTTTTTTGTTCAAGGAAATATTACAAAAAAATAATTTTTGGATTGAGAAAAAAAATTAACAACACAAAACATTAAAACTACTTAAAAGATCATGCTATTTCATAAAATGCACTAAAATGTATTAATTTAATATTAAATATTACAAGAGAATAAAAAAATTTACAGCAACAAATAAACTGAAATATTTGAAGTATAATGAATAAGTTTTTGTTATTTTAACAAAAACATATATAATGATCAACAATTACAATATTAGATTTCACATAAAAATTAGATAAATATGTCTTCTTTATAAAGGATTACAAGATATGATAAAAACAACATGCCAATCCTAAATTATATTTACATAGAGTCTAATTTGACTTACTAACTTTATTTCCAAATAATCATTAACAATATAAAACACAGTCAATATTAAAGGGAAATATGAATTAATATAGTCAAGAATCTTCTACTTATCTACCACACATATTATAGAATGTCTATGTAAGAGAATGACCTCTAATTTATAATATTATTTTATTTTTTCATTAATGTTTTGTTTGTTATTTTAAATGTGACATTGCAATTTTTGAAGGCTTCATAAACCATAAAACATACATAGAGTCAAACGCTTCCAAGGGCTTATAATGGTTTAAACTTAATGAAAAACATAGGTATTGTTTACACAATGGAAACTATGAAATCAAACTTAATTATCCATGAAAATCTTAGAAACTTACTCTTAACAAAGTGGATCATCACTAATTAAAATATATACTCCTCTTTTAAAAGAATCACTTACTTGATCGATGACATGCCTAACAAAAGGAGGAAAGAATGTTAATGAATGCATTACTCATTTTGATGAGTACATTTGCATTGTATTGTTGTAGACCCTTTGGTCGCCCTTCCAGATTTTGAGTTGGGCTTAAAGAAATTTTTAGAGGAAACTTTTCATGAAAACATTCATACATTAGAAGAGGCCTACAGGAATTCCACTAACTATGAAACCACGAAAAATCTATAAAATCAAAAGTGTTGAAGCATCAATCATGTTAAACTTTAAGTCGACCAACACTAGATGCTACACAAAAAGTGTACCAAAACATACCACTCCAAGCCCTCCCTATCCTTAAACTTACAGTGAAACCCAACCAAGCTATTAACCAATCACTCTAGTAACTTGTTCTCAACGTTAAAATGAAATCATAAGGTAGACCAACACCAAAAATGACAAGTAATCTATATGGAGGAAGACAATTATGGGGAATTAAACAACAATGAAAAAAATAAGAGATCAAGAATAGTCCAATGAGGAACAAGAGAACAACATCGATGACAATAGGCCATTATAGTCATGAGAAGCACCTTCACCTAACCAAAGAGAAGTGAAGATTCAAGACATACCACCATTTGTGAATTTTTTATCGAGCTTAGAGAAAAGCTTTATAAATATATCATAGAAAGTGGCAGTAGCATAAATTGCATTTGTATAAAGGGTGTAGCATACCTCAGAGAATGGATCATTCATCACCTAAACCCACACACTTTTTTTTATTAACGAAATATGCATGTGTGTTAAGGAAAAAAGAATTATACTAGTTAAATTTGGCCAATAATTTTGAATATATTTTATGTGATGTAGTTCCTATGTCAAAATGAAGTATCATTTTATTGACTTTGGTTATATAACCATGATGCAATAATTGCTAGCAAAACCAACACTTGGACATTTACACATCAGGAAAAAAAACTTAACATACGCTTATCAATAGCTAAAGAACATTTCAAACCAATCAAAAAACCAATCAAAATCCCAAATAAGAAAATCTTATATGTGTCTCGTGGTATTGTAGAAAAAGAATTTTCTATAGAACTTTCATTTATTCCATAATAGCACCATATATAGTAATACCTCTCATTATAGAATCTATTTTATTTATCTTTCTTTATTTATTTACAAATGAACCCAAAAGTTTACCACCTCTTCATAACATCCAAAATGTTGTAGGCCTCATACTAGAAGCTAATTTACTAAATTTGTTACGTTATAGAAAGAATCCTTCTAAACATCAAGAACTCAACTAAAAAGTGCAAGTCTGATTAGATAATTGATTCATTTGACAAATTCAAAATCCATTTGTTGTTCCTACTCCTCATGCCCTAAAAATGAATGTACAGGGACAATTTGTTTGAATAATAGATAAATTAGTAAAATTATGTGAAGAATAGTTTCTTATCCCTTACTTTGATGAACTTTTGGACCAAACTAAAGGAGCAACTATCTTATACAAAATAAATTTTAAAAGTCGAAAGCACCAAGACAGAATCTAGTTAAGGGACGATTGAAAAACGAATTTTAAGATAAGCGATAGATTATACACGTGTTTAGTCATTCCCTTCACCATATTTAAAACACCAAACACATTTATAAGAATAACCACCAAAATACCATAATTAAGAAAGTTTGTGATTGTTTACTTTAATGACATCTTGAACTTTAGTTATACCATTAAACATAAATTAGAACACCATATAAAGATTTGTTCCATGCATGGGGACATCACCCCTACCCAACAAAAAAAATGCACATTCGTTTCCTATCGTCATAACCTTTCTGGCTTCACACATTAAAAGATGATGTATCATCTTACTAATACAAAATTAAGGCTATAAATGATTAACCAACTTCTTAAGAAATCCTTGATATTAAGAGTTTTCATTGCTTAACAACCTTGCAAAAGAAATTCATTAATAGTTTTATTATCATCAATACCCTAATAACTTGCCATTTTAGGAAGAGAAATTTTCAATGCACCCATACAATAGAAAATTTTTTTTGAAATTCAATGAATTTGTGACCCAAGAATTTATCCTCCAACCATCACACTATACTTGAGAAAGTGTCTATATTTAACTTGTTGGCCAAGGCAATAAAAAGGTTAAAATTCTTATTTTCCTATCATCCCTATCTTTTGATAAAATTGAGTTCATAAATCATAGCCTAAGAAATCAATTATGGTGTTTGGTAGGGGAAAACATAAATAATTTTGATCATCTTTTACCATAAGTAGAGAAAGCATATAATAGTTCCATGAAAATTTCCACAAGAATGAGCCTTTTTTAATCCAATAATGAATATGACCTTTTAATCTTTTTGAACGAATCCTATTACCCATTAAATCACAAAAATAAATGTTTGCATATATGGTAAGTGCAAGAGCATATTAAGGAAATAATAAATCATAATAATGAGCAGTAAAATAGAATGGCTAATGCACACCACAAGGTTAAATAACTCCTAGAAGGAGAATTCATAAAGATTAAATCAAGCCTGAATGGTTTGCTCTATGAACTTTGTAGAAGTTCCAAGCAAGAGTAGTGTCGAATCAAAATCTCAAAGGTTAGACAAAATGAATACATCATGGGGCTAAATGCTTACTCAACTATCATGGTAACATGAGAAAGAAAATTGAAGCAGTAAAGGATGTGAATGCTAAACAAACAAAAAGTTAGAGTTATCAAAGGGATCTTTTTCATTGAAAAGGTTTAGAACGAAATAAGGATACTTCAATCATATTAGAAGTCATTAAGACTAAACCATGACACATTAGACATTTATAAGGATTAACTATGTGTAGGTTACTCATTAGAAATGAAACTCTTCTACTTTAAGGGAACTAAAGAGTACAACAATTAAGATTTTTATTAGTCAAGGAAATGTTGGACATGTGTCGACAATTCTACACAATCAAGCTATCCTTTCCTCATGTGCTGAGTTAAAACGGAGGTTAAAATTCTATTCTATGCTCAAAATAGAATAGTGAATGTGACATTTACGTTTAATCCGATGCATGAGTTTGAATAACCCACAACTATGCCAAGATCCATTAGATTGTAGAAACCTATTAGTAGTAAAGGTGATCTGTCTTGTGAACAACACTAGGCAATTAACTCCAAGATTACCCAACAACCCACTTTGTGATGCATTGACACAGATCTAACCTGTGGCACCATCAACATCACATTAGCCCCACCAAATTAATTTATGACATGACTATTGATATGACTTTGGACATTACTGATATCTTATAGACTCATTGACCTAATGCACAACACATTGACCTAGAACACAATGATTAAATCCATCACTTGCCAACCTTGATCAAAATTGCAAGGGCCATAGCTAGCTTGGTTAGCGTGAAACAAAAAATTTAGCTTTTTACAAATTTATCTACCAATAGCTTTGATGACATAATTTTTGGACCAAAATGATAGCTCTTTAAAAAGTTGTTTTGTAGTTCTTTTAACCATAACTTTGGGAAATAAGTTATTACAAAATACTTTTTTAAAAATGAAATGATTTTTTCTTAGAAATCTATATGGAAATAGATTTTGACCACAAATTTTGAAATTTTAATTCCTTTTTTTCACATATTGTCCATGATTTTTTAGACATTGGGAAGCCTAACCTTTAAAATGGATTATCTTTGCAAGACCAAAATTTCTTTTATTTCATTGTCTTGTTGAATTATAATTCTAACCTATAGTTTTATATTTCTCATGAACCAGACTTGTAGATGATCCATGACTGATGAATCCATGTAATGGTAAGATGATTTAGTATTTCTAGTGTAATTTTGTTATAATAGAAGACTATAGTGAAACAAAATCTTATGCATGATGGATGATGGCTTCACTAAACATGATCTTAATAGATTTTTTAATATTAGTATTCTTAAAAGGTCATTGTGGACAAACTATGTGTATTCAACTTTCAACTTGAAAGAAGTTAATTGACTTCTCTGAAGAACTGAATTTTTCAACCCTAAATGCTAACCTTGATCAACATTTCTGAAAGTTTATATTCATTCCAAAGTGTGGCAAATCAAAAAGGATTACTCCATGGCTAAACATTACTATTTAAGGGATGGAATATTTTGTATAGAAGAGAAAATGTTTAGCTTGATGAATATGATAGAAGAAATTAAGAAGAATAATACAAGAAAATGGTAAATCTAAGCTTTACATGTATAATTCAACAGATTCTAAGATGCAAGTGGTATCATAGCCAATGTCACAAGTTTGAGCCCTCAGTATGCCAATATGGAAAGATTATTACTGTGACAAAAGTCATGCCTATATGAATCTGCCGATGTAACTACTGTGAAATGCTGCATTCACATGTGCCTATGAGTTGAGTACTTTTGTTTGCTTAATTCTTGAGGGAGATGTGTGTATGTATTCTTGTCTTTTGGGCTATGTGTCTTTACCTTTTTGTGGCATGATGAATGCACTATAAGGGTGGACTAAGTGCTCCACCTCTTACCATTTGTTTTTTAAAAAAATGTTGCTAAAGCCTATATTGATATCATGTCATGGATGTACATACAAATAGTAATGCAATAAAAACAAAATAAAACATTTAAGAAGGGACATGCCTTAGTCTCACAAAAAAACAATATTTTACATGAAGCTTGCCACCTGATCCATAGTAATGCTCCCTTCATGGCAAATATAGGTAAACTTGAATTGAGTAAAAAGTCATAAGAAAATAGATTCATATGAAAAGTTTTCCTTTTGAGGTACTTTTAATATTACTAGTTAGCTATTGTGGCAAAGGAGTCAATCTTAATGTCGACTCCCACACTATGAGGAATTTGTGAGGTAAATAGGCAAATTCAAAAATAAAGACCATATTTTCATAGTTGAAATTGATATTTGAATACACACACTATAGCTTACAACATAGGTAGCCTAATTTTTGACCTTCATCTGCCCAATATGGGGGTATACATATATTGTGAAATAACTTGGAGGCTATGTATGCTATGGTTACTCCAAAAGTTCTTTATAGGAAAATCCCTATTATAGCTTCTTTAACTCATTTTTGAGTTAGGTGTGCAATTCTTTTTCAGAAGTTCTATATGGTGTCTTTTGATTAGCTTTTTTAATGTTATTTTTTTCCGTCAACTATTTAACGTGACTTTAGATGTTTGGAAAGATCATTAAATCAATAATAAGCTTGATGACGATTCACTTAGAGGATAGAATCACATATTATATAGGGTTTCATTTAGTGGTCTAAATTGAAGTCGGACAACTTATCTAACGATTATAATTGAGTTAAACTATTGAAGTTTTTTTAGTTTTATTTAATTTGTTTAGTTTTTATTTTAATGTTAGTTGTAGTGGTTCACATAAGTTCCCCAGGATATTTTAATCCTTGTTAACAGATTGTATGATTTTTGCAAGTTTTCATTAAGCATAGTATTTTAGTTAGATTTTCTTTTGATTTTAGGCTTAGTATTGTGGTCTATTTAAAGAGCTTTTATAGAATATAGAGAAAGATTATTTTATATTGATATTCAACTTTTAGAAATAATTTTTTCTTTACCCACATGAGTGTGCTATTGAAAGTTGCAACCTAGATATTTTAGGTGTTGATTTGATATATAATTTTTTGTTTGAGTTTATCTTTGCCATTTTTGTCATACTTTCACCACCACCTTCCATCTTATGTCCTACCATAAAAACTCTGAACCAAAATTGTTGGTATTGTAAAAGGGAAGTTATTGATTTTACTTACCAAAATTGTCAATAATCTATTGCAACCAAGTAACCATCATGTGTCCAGTTGCAATATAAAGAAAAAATTCTTACTGTACTCATGCCAATTTTTGTATATGTTTAATTTGCATATCCATATCGTTGGAAAGGTATTTTTACACTAATGTGAAAGATTGCAATCATGTTAGTCTAATGTAAATACAAATTAAGTTTATTTAGTATTGTAGTTGAGATGCATTGTCTACACTCATAATTGAATATTATATTTATTTATTCTTCTTATTAAGTAAATTTGCACAATAAAAATGCATAACAAGATGAACAATATTACTGACAACCAAGCACAAATATATGATAAAAAAATAGACATAGATCGTGTCGGTCTATTGTGCTTAATTCTTTAATGACCTTCGAACTAATTTGAGCATTCAAAGATATTATGTTACAAAGATGGCTAGTTTTTCCTTGCATAATGTTATTATTTGTAGCAATGCTGCATCGTAATAGTATAGTACTTTGTAATATTTACTTTGTTGTGTACTTCTTTGATCAATTTATTCCTAAAAATGTTCTGAGGAAATCTACACTAAGATGGAAGGTGTTCACGACCCACAACTATTTAACTTTTGATGTTATGACTTTCGGTGCAGATGAATAGTAACTCTTGAAAGTATAAGTCCTATCTTATGAAAACAATATTTGTGTTGTATGAAATACATAGAAACCTCAAATAGTTAGTTTTATCATTATGTAAATAGGAAACCTATTCAACATTTTAAATCGCATGTCCCTTATGATCATTGGGTGTTTGCCCAAATTAGTAGCAACTTTTCATTTACTTAAAATTAATTGACCATCATATGTAGAGTTGAACTTTTTATTGTAGTTGATTTACCTAAAGATATGGCCATTTTGTTGCTTTCTTTTATACTAAGCTCTATCATAAGCCTAGCAAACTATTTTCCTTACAACATGCAATTTGCTAACTCCCATGCTATATTTCTTGTATCATAGAATATAGTAAATAACACACTACAATCTTTTGAAATGTAAAAATTGCTAAATTGTAACTAGCTACGTCATTACAAACCCCTAATTTTTTTTATTACCATGACTTCATGGATCATTTGATTTATTTCAATTTGAAAAGATGCTAAACTAAGTTCCTCAAAATTTTTTTTAATAAATCCAACTATAGCAACATTATAGTTGGCCCTTACATTTACACCAATGATGGTTAACAACATCTACATCATTAGTAAAGGGAACCACCTCACTACTTGCATTATTGTTGCTCAAGTTGTTTCGCATTAATTGATGACTCCAAAAATAGCTTGTCTAACAACTCCTACGAAGTTTTAATTGGGAGATAACATGTTCTTATGAAATGGAAATCCTCTTTAATATTACATAGAAAAATTCATATGTTTTAATTTTACAAAGTTATTAACACTACTTTCTTTCTAAATGTTTTATGAGGTTTAAGTGAGCAACATTATTATGACCCTTATATTATTGATTTCATATAACCATAGCATGCCCTTTTTTGTAGTCAACTTCATGATTTTATTTAATTTAGGCATACTTATGTTTAAATTATTTAAAAAATTAACCAATGTTAATTTAGTTTTTTAAAATAAATTAAATATTATAATTTAATCTTTATTTGGACAATATGGTCACTTTGAAGGAAATTGGAATTTAAGGTTTATTAGGATTTTAAAGAATGATATAGGTTTTTCATTGTCATCAATGTTATTATTAAAATCTTTAAAGGATAGTTAGTGCTCCATAAATGTAGTCTACTTTTTGGAGTTTGCTATTTTTATAACGCATAATCCCATGCAAAAAGTAGCTAAATTACCCATCTTAAGTTCATGACCATATCTAATAATTCATTAAGTTCGAGCACTTTGCGCTCTTTGCAATCAAAAGTTTTGTGGAAACATTATTTTCTAACTAATTTTGCCTAAAAGGTTCTCCCAACGAGAAAATATGTATATAAAGTTAAATATTTCAAATGAGAAATAATGTAAATGATTTCTAATTTTCCAAACCCTATCATATCTTGCCATTTTTTATGTAGATGCCATTTATCTTCCGCATCTGTTTTCAAATATTGCGATGCAAAACATAAATAAAATATTTAAATATTTCAAATTTTTTCCATAATTTGTAAAAATATATATTTTAATATTTAAATGTTAATTAAATTTTAATGCAAAAAATATCACATAAAAACTAATGATAAAATGTTTTAATAATCTAGATATATATAAAAAATAAATCAAAATAATCTTCAAAACTAATAAAATATACATATGTGAACAAATAAAATGTTATAGAAATCAAAGAAATAAATAAATACTATGGAAAAGTAAAATATATATAAAAAATATGCAAGACATATTAATGATAGATTTTGTAAGAAAGTGTATTTTATGAAATAATTAAACTAAAAGTGATCGATAGATAAAAATTAAATAATTGTTAAAAAAAATAATAATGAATTCATAATTTAAAAAAATAAAAAACTTGGTAATATAAGAAATAATGAGTTATATTAATTATTTTAAAATTGATAAAATTTTTTTGTTATATTAATTAACAACTCATCATGATTAATATATATTACAACCAATAAAATATGAAGAAGGATGTTAGAGCTTTAAATAAGACATGGCTTGTTAACTTTATCATGCAAATCCAAGGACAAATATATTTTGGTACTAGTTGTCCTTACTAATTACTATAAATCAAAAATGTACTTGACAGATTTAGTAATGTAAGTTAGCTCACTCCCCAAAGATGCAATAGAGATGTTTAAGACAATTCTTCTAATTTATTACAAATTTTATTGAAGATGAGGTAAACATCACAATGTTTGATGCTTTACCTAATTACATGTTATTCGATAAAAGCTAAACTTTTTAGATTTTAAATAAACTAGTTATAAACTTTATGTTTTAGTAAATTTATCATGCTTGTCATGAGAAAATTATTTTCAACTTGGGTCAGTTTTAAGCATTTAAAAATATTACATTATGGAGATGAATATCTCCATATTTTAATGTTATTTTTTATATGCATTAAAGTTTAGTAAATTTTTGTTTGTGACATCAAGTTTTATTTGCATAACTTTTAAGGAAGCTTTTTTCATAAATAAATATGGGAATAGATATTTAAAATGTTTTATTTTATTTTAGTATATCTTTTATTTATGATTTATATTTGCTAAATTTTTTTTAATTCGTATTTATACTATTTTTATTTAATGAATTACTTTCTAATTTTTTATTTTATAAATTACTCTTGTTTGACTTAATAATAATATCCTATGTATACAAGGTACAAAGAATTTAAAACTTTAAAATTATTTTAGTGTGTATATTTTTACTTAACATGAAAGATAATTTATTTAAAATATTCTGATCTTTCTCTACTAGCATTATCTCAATATAGCTTTAATTATTCTAAATATTTCTTTATAATAATTAATTTTCTTAATAATTTTGTGGCTTTTAAAATATTTTTATAAAACTTTATAATTTTGTTATAAATTGATTATTTTTAGTTATGTTTTCAATTTAAATTTTCTAATTTTAAGCATTATAAAAGAAATTTCATTTTTTTTCACTCATTTTCTTGATAATTTTACATTTATATATTGTTTTAACTTTGGCATCTTATTTATGATTTTTAGATTTTTACTATACTTTTATTGGAAATATCAACAAATTAAATAAAATCTTCAATATTTAATTTCTTTATTAGTTATATTTTGTAATTATTTGAATGGTTTTACAAACTAATAAATTTCTTGTGATTATAGAATTAAAACATTTTGAATACATAATGTATATGTACTAAATAATCGAAACAGTTTTCTACTTAATGTTTCAATTTATTATAGAGTTTATGTGATTCACATCTCTTCAATCATTACACTATCAAGAGAACCATTTCATATGCAATATGACAAAATTTTAAAATTTTAAACAAAGTTTTACAATAATGATTTTATTAACTCTATAATTTTCAAACACTTTTTTTTGTAGATTAGTTTCACTAGCTTATTTTATAATTTAAATATGACAAATATATAATGCAATGAAAATTATAACATAAAAAATTCTTATCATAAAAGTCCCAACATTAAAATTAAAGACATTAGTTGCTATATGTATAATTCAAATTAATGAATGAATTGTAATTTATTTAGTTCTTATAATCTAAATTATTTGAGTTTGTTAAGTTGATCTAGTAATAAACCGTTCATAAGAACATGAAAGTTTTAATTTATATGATTTTTCATGTCAATATTTTTGTGATTTAAATTAGAGTTTGAAAGCTTCCTTATGTTTGTGTTAAAAAATATGTTTAGTAGGATCATTATTTAGTTTGGTTAATTGACTTACATTATGGAATCAAACAAATATGAACCCAAGCTTTAGGAAACATATGTCCTTATTTTGGTAAGCAAGAAAAAAAGTTATTATACATTTAATAGTCTAGCAAACAATCATCTTATTAGTTGGCATTGAATGTTATCCTATTTAAATAAATTCTTCATGTTAAACTAAAATTGTGTTAGTTGTTTCATTTTCTATGATATTTTTTTTCTGAATATTTTTTGCCAATTTACTAGATATCTTACTATTTTTCTTAAACTAGAAACTGATTTTGTAGTTTGCAATATATTGAAGCCGATACTATTTTAACTTATCTTACACTTTTGTCTATAAATATATTTTAGCAAGTGTTAGTTAGAAGTATAATAAAATCTTTGAACCCTTAGTATCTATCAAATTATTAGATAGTAATGTTTCAAAGAGGAAGTTAATGGATTCATCATAAACATTTTCAAAGTTTCATGTTAAAGTAAAGATCCTTTATTAAATAAATGGTTGAACCATATATATCATTTATTAATTCTTAAATATTGCTACAATCTCTTCAATAGATACCATGGGAACTATTTTGTATGAATTTCAATCTTACCCAATAATTAATAAGTATCTTATTCATCTTTTTATCAATTAGTGCCAATATATTTATAAATTCTTTTAGCAAAAATTTATTTGTTATATTGTCTTAACACAAATGTAGAAATATGTTATCAAAAAATTGTGAAGTGTAATTTAATCAATAATCTTTTATTCATGAGTGCCCGATGTGGTAGGAAAATTGGGATAGTAATAAAATTTAGAGGTATATTTGCAACTATGAAGATTCTAAAAACTCAATTATAACTAAAAAAATATTGAATATAAATGTCATTCTCAAGTATCATTCTCACACTTAATTAGTAATTGGGAAATGCCTTTATTCCCCTTATTTTGATTAAAACAACATGAATCTCATGTAGCTATAGCAATTATAACACCTTATTACTTTTATTTGATAATGTGTGCATTATTCTTAATATTTTTAGCTATATAATTGCTGAATATTTAATTAATGTATATGATTTCTTTTGAATTAAAATTTTAAATTTAAACATATTTTAACATTCAATATTTAAAAAATGAATGGTCAATTTTGAAAATTTAAATTTTGAAATTGGAATGATTGTAGAATTGTATGGTTTAAAATGTAACACATGAATCTTGATTAGGCTTAATGTATCAAAATGAGGTTATAGTTTTTTACACTATTAACTTTTTTTCTCATCCTTATTTCTATCCCATTATGAATTCCCGATAAGATATGGATATGATTGTTAAATATTAGGGGTTCATTGCTGAAGATAAGAGGATTTAAAAAAACTTTTAGGTGTTATGATTTTCATGAAACCATAACAAAAGATGAATATAATAAAAAAAAGAATCTATTACCATTTCATAAATAGATTCATAAATTTAAGGAGCTTTGTATAGATGACCAAAAGGGGTTTAATTAGAAGAGGGTTAACTCAAAATAATGAATTGTGGCTACTCCAACTGAAGACTAGCTTACCGTAAAGTAAATTCTTTGTTTAAGGTGGTGTGGCCATCACTATATATGCTATTAAGATGTGCTTGTGATTTAAGAAAATTCAACCATAAAAGGGGAATTTGGAGGAGACAACTTAGTGGATACTAAGTAAAAAATTGTGGTAAGCTATGAGGAAGAAAATGGAGGATTAAAGTGTTGAAGGAAGGAAAAATGTTGCACAAAAAAAGTCCTATACATGAGTTTTAAACATAGGATAACACAGGAGTTCATATAATGACTTTAGCTTAGATCTACGCCAAGATAAAAAGGAATTTCTTTGTTAAAATGTTTATGAAACCTTGGAAATTGATTTTGAGAACAATTAGTCAATTTTTTCATGAAACTTGTTCAAGGAGAAAATTCTTTCTACCCAAGAACAAGGGAGATTTATTTTAGTAAATGAATGGTTTAATTTTTGCTTTTTCCAATGTATTGTTCTAGTTAAGTGACAAAAATGTATACTACATTTTTTCTTATAAATGCAAAGTACATTACATGATCACATATTGCATGTTTGGCTTTTTTTAAAAATATATACCGAAGGCGATTTTATAATAGCAAATATTTTATGCAAACACATCTTAACATTGACATCACCATGTAAAATAAATGAAAAAAATGCTAAATTTTATGCCTATTTGGCTTGTTATATTGGTTGTGTAAGAATGTATGTATTAAGCAAAAATTTTCATGATAATTATTAAAGACATGGAGAATCATGGAGAATGGAAGTCTACAAAATAAAGCCCTCATAACCTTGACATAATAGCCCCTTTTTCTTATTATATATTGTTAATAGTTAGGATCCATGGTGTAATTCTTCTTCTTTCTATGTATAATTGATGGTTCACAATATGTATTGAATGTAATATTTGCTTCTTAATTATGGCAAGAATGACAAAGAGTTTTGAGCCATAATGAATAAAGAAGTGTGTAAAGTAGAGACTTTATTATAAATTTTTTATATAAACCAATTGTTTGCGATGTATTTTCAACGTGAGGGACTACAATTGTGTTTAAATTTATGAAATAAATAATTTAAAGTCACTTGAAAATAAATAAAAAACTCTAGATAATGCTACAACCAGCAATTCTTTTGTCTAGGGTCTGCTTGTGAAGCACGGAACCGTGGGCTTGGCTAAGTTATAAGAGGAACTGGTTTAACCCTCAAGAGAACCAAAATGTATTCTATGATATGTATGGTTCTTGGTTACTACTTAGAAAGTCTTGGAGGTCTCAGTTCATGGCCTTACAAGAAGGCTAAGTTAAGTAGAAAATGCTAAGCAACAAAAGAGTTTGGTATTCACTAAAACTATTGAGGTTAGGGTTAGGCATTACGGTAAAGGTTTTATGGATAATTCAAAAACCTTAGCGTAGTCAAATAGTGAATTTAAGGATCTTGGGTATGAATACGTAAGGTAAGAATAGGTTTGGAACCACGCTTAAAGGCATAGAAAAAAATTAATAGGAAAGATGCTATAATAAAAGGTAATTATAATAGTCTCATGAAATACAAGTTGTGAACTTTTATGAATAACGAAAATTAAGCTTTGGTAAGGTAAGCTATCAACGAAGACAATGCAAAAAGGTTGAAATAGCTTAAAAAAAGATAGGTTTGTGCTAGGTTTGGCCATTTAAGTAATATGGTAATGATGTTGGCTAGACTTTTGATATAATAGGTTATTTGGCTAAGGTCACAAGCAATTCTATTTAAGCTCTAAAGTCATATGATGACACTCTCAATGGTGATCTAAGAAAAGTGTGTAGGCTTAGAAGAGTCCTTATGATAGTTACGATGACTATGGATTGCCTTGGGATTATAAGGGTCACTAGTGATACTTGTGTGAATCGAGACTTTGTTGCACTAGCTATAAGTTAAATATAGAATTATGAACAAAACAAAAGCCATTATAAACTCTATGGTTATCTTAGATAAGAGAGGTCCAAAAAAAATTTTGGCAAGATTAAATATATGAAAATTGGCCTAAGAAATACTATATAGATAAATTAGATGTAATTGACACCCTAAGCTATTTAGATATACTTGACTCTAAATTATCGACACACACACACACCAAGGAGATAGACATTTTTGCTGCCCCACTGCCTTGGCTTTGGTGTTAGTTAAATAAGAATAGTTAAGCATATAGTGGAGTGTCACATTTCATGATAAGAACCTCTAAAACTTGCTGGAAGTCATTGTATAAATTGTCCAAGAAGAAAATAGTTACACATTTAGCCTCATAAGAAATCCAATTGTGTGGTTTTTTCTATAAGGGACCACTTATGGTTGTTGAAGTCTCTTAGAATCCTACATTGATGCCCATATGATTATCATTTCCATGTCAAATGTTAGATTATATTTTGTAAAAAAGTGGTAGGGCCTATCATGATTCCTATGCATATGAAATTACATTATATCATGAAGTACATGCTAAGTATCTTGTTAGTCACATTGTAAGGAAATATATATTGAATTAGTTAGTAGATAACTATATCATTTTGTTTGTTAAAAATTGATGGCATTCATTCATAAGATTTATTCCACTATTACATTAATATTTGTTATTAGTGCATAATAGTCCTATTGTAAGGGACAAAGATTGCTTGTTGATCCACCTTGCTTTCCCCTTTATAGCAAGCTCAAGTTGTTAAGATTTGTGCAGGAATTGAGTTAGAGATTGTTAGAGCTAATGAATTAGTTGGATAATTAATTTTATTTATTCCATCATCAATAATATTTGATTTGATACTTATTTCTCATCAATTATATTTTACTAGGTATAAGACTATACTAGATTGTCTAATTAGACCTGGTGCTCACTAGTTATTTTTTCTAATGGACTATGGTAATTATGCATGATACTTCCTTAAATTAGATAAGAATTGTGTGTTTTATTACTATTGTAGATATTTTATTCACGTTTTACCTTTGTGAATGAGAAAATTTATTAGATTCTTAGCATGGTAATATTTTGGTTGGAACTTGCAAATGCATTATCATAATGTGACTTTTTAGATTTTTGTCACACAAGGTTTTTTTTAAAAAAAACTTACATTTGGTAGTGTAAGATCATTTGATAGTTAGGCTAATGAAAAATGATATGTGTGTGTGTGCATGTGTGTATGCGTGTGTGTGTGTGTGTATTATGTGTGTATAATTGAATCCTTTTTTATTAAAAAATTAGTTATATGATTGATTGAATATATAAATTGGAAGTTTAATTTCAGTTTTAAAAGTTTACTTTTGCTATATTACAAAATGGACAATGCCATTATTCCAAAGACCCAATGGAGGATCAAAGAGATTTTGAAGATAATAACCCAATTAAGTGAGATTTTAACATAATCATAAATCTTGGATTATTTGTTTTTAGATATGTGATGAAGAGGACCTTTAAAGAGAAGTTAACTTCTAAAAGTATGATTTTCTTCTGTTGACCTTTAACAAAGAAGAGTAGTAAATATCGAATCCTTAGAGTGATAGGCCTCAAAGAAATATATTTTGAATTAAATTTTTTGTATTTTTACTTTTTCAGAATATAAGCTTAACTTAAATAGTTTATGCAAACTATAAAATGAAATTGAAATTTAAATTAATGAACTTATAAAATGAATATTTTAGCTTTTAATATCTTTGAAATCATACAATGATCATTCTAACAATCATTTTTCTTAACTTTTGTTATTTGTTTCTATAATAATTAATTAAATTTAAAAATTAAAAAATAATTCTGTTTGAATTAAGTAACCTAAACATATGCAACAAGTTTTAGGCATAAAGTCTTAACGTTGAATCAGTTCGCTACAATAATTGAATCGAGGCATCACTCCTAAAAATAGATTGTATTATCTTGAATCATGGCACTACTCCTGGCATTCATAAAACAATTGATCATGTTATTCGAAATGTTGTGATTATGTAGTGAATAAACTTGGTGTCACTAACCCTGAAATCAAACTACTTCTAAAGTTAACAAAATGTCTTATAAGGAAAAATATCAAATGCATTGTGTAGGAGATAAATTTAAAGCTTTTTCCTCATTACTAAATTCTAAATCGCAATAGTGATGTGGTTGTCTAATCATGCAATTTTACAATCACACAATCATTGCCACAATCACCTTTTTTAAGCAAACTAATTAACAACCCAAATTAATGATAGCTTGGTCTGCATTTATCCCATAAGTAAAATAAAAAATATAGTCATTATATCATAACTTAGATTTAATAGTTCATATGGAATCAAAATATCTAAACTACTCTAATTTATTTCTAACAATCCATTTGTGTAATTTTCATAGTCAAGCATTCTAGGATTCTTTTTATCATGTAGCTCCTACGCAACAACTATTTTAACAAATATTTATTAGTTGTTGCAAATTTTAATTAAATAATATTACGTTTTTATTTGAAAAAATATCTCTTAATTAAAAATATCGAATTGTTAGCTTGCTCCATACTTTTAGCCAATAGAAAATACTTATAACTTGTGTAATTATTGAGTAAAATAAATTAATGAAAATTTTAAAAAATTCTAAAGAAACGTATGAAGCAATGACATTGAAGCTATTAGTAGTTATTGCTCATCATTACCTTCATATGTTGTCTCCTTCACCAACTCGATATTCTTTCTCAAAAAAAGCAAAGCCCACATTTCCTCTGTCTGTATTTTGTTAAATTAAAATACTTTGCTTTGTTGATCATTTCCCACATGTGGGTAATACTTTGTATAGATTTTAATTGCAACTTTTCTTTCCACTTTCTAGAAATCTTACTTCATTATAAGGCAATTATAGCCTATTGTTCTATATGTAATTCTAATCATTGTTTAGCACACCTTTTTTTTGTAAAATAGTTGTATACAATATTTTTTTGTGCCTTATTTTTTTTTTTTTTTGAAATACACTTAGGTTTGCTTTTAGGATGAATCTTCTAAAACTTGCTTAAGTGTATTTTAAAATTTTTGTTGACCTTCCTATTTAACTATTTGCTTAAACATTTATTATTAAATAGAAATTATCATATTTTTGATAAAAGATTAAAATGTTCACAAAGTTACTTTTCTGTATTTGTTTAAGCTTATTATAAATGTTTATAAATATTTTTTAAAGATTTTTTGTGTGAAAGAAATAATTTGTTTTTTAATAATTCACTCACTCTCTTGTTGAAACACTCTTGACATGAGGCGAGGAGCTCATTTGCTTAAGACGAATGTAACTAAATCAAATAAACGACAAGGAGTAAAATAAAAAGAAGGAAATTAATGAAGCCTAAGAGAACAAGTTGATATTTGAAATGAAGAGCTAATAGCCTTTAGGACATGTGACCAAACTTATGCAATCAATAAAGAAAAAGAAAAATTTTGAGTAAGAGTTTCTGTTTAGTTAAATTTTAAATTAATTATTCATAAGGATTAATTGCATTATTTTAAGCATTCTTAATTTTTTTAGTTTTAAAAATGTGCTTTTTGAAACAAGTTTCAAAAGAACATAACAAACAATCGTCAAAGCGACAGAGAGGTGATAGAACTTTTCATGTTTTTTGTGAACAAGATGACACTTCCAACATGATTTTAAGGACAATCTCTTATAAGTATGTTCCTTTCCCTTTTGGGGTAAATCTCTTACACATTAGCCTTGTGGCCCTTATTTTATGTTTAATTTGGTAAAGTTTTTTATCCTTGCCAAGCATGATTGAAAGGGTAAAGAAAAGGACATGTTTGTTCATGATGATCTCTCTAAAAAGGTTACTCCTATAAAGAACACTTTAATAGCTATCATTTTTAGTTGGTTGACCTAACATGGAATTTGGCAGAGTACGAGATGAAAACAATTGGCATCTTGAATCTATTGTGAACAGGTAAGCATGTGCCCTTAAGCGTTTCACTAGATTTGCAAAAAATTTGATGTTGGATGTCAATATTAAAAAATTGTAGTCTTTAAAATGAGGGTCCTCAAATGTTTACAACTTTTTAGCTAAATACTAAATTCTCATAAGCTCTATTGTGGATCTCATTTGAGCACCATCCAATCAACTTGGTCAACACGTAGGCCTTATTCTCAATCTTGTTAGTTGTTAGTAAGTCATTAAAAGTACTACTATAGCAATAAACTTAACAACGCTCCATGGGGCTCTACTCTATGTTTTGGTAAATCTTACTAAAAATCATCCTTTAGATATTTGAATCTCTAGAAAGATTGGGTGCAACAATGGCTTACTGAAAAAAATTAATTCATGAAAATTTTCTTAAACATTATCGAAGTAATTGTAGACGAGGATTCTTAACTATCAAACACAAGAAAGAAAACATTCTAAACCATTCTATGTATGAAATGGAGAAGTTGAGACACTTGCAATTTGTGTAGTAATAAGTTATGTGAAACTTGAAACATTCGTAGCCATCAAAGTATAAAACAATATCAGTACCACATAACATCACAAAACATCAACATATAGTAAAAAAACTTAACTATACTATTAATCATCTAGTCAATGATAATTTTATCAATTTGAATTAGCAATTGTAAAATAAGAGTAAACAATATCAATCTAATTTGAAACTTAGGAAGGACATGTGGCTTGAATAATAAGTAGATAATCAATCTCTCAAAAAGCTCAAGTAAAGATCCTTAGGAAAAAGCAAAGACTCTCATGCTTTTTAAGATAGGCTTGAATGGCTTCATAGTGGCTAATTGTGACAGGTCAATAAGAAAAAACACTGAATGGAATGTCAAAAAAGTGATTTTCCTAAAAAACAAAGAGAAACTTTCAAGAATCTCAAAATGTATATATTATAGGATTTAATTAATAATGTCTTACTTTTCGACATAAAGGATGTAGTTAGGTGTATAAAAGCATGATGCCTTAAAACCATGTTTAGAATTCCAAAAATTAAGTTAATTGCAACTATGGAATGCTCTGTAAGTAATAGATACATGGAAATCGTTTGCAAGAGAATAAATTTTCACTATTGTGAAAAAAAATTTCTAAAAAGTATAGTTGTATTGATTGTAGTACTTATAATGTTAAAAATTAAAAATTAAGAACATTTTTTCACGGGTGATACATAAATGATTTGTTGCCTTTTTATGTATGCCAACGACTCCATTTTATCAAAAAAAAAACAACTCCTTTATTAATAGGAAAGATCTTTGGAGGGATTTAATTTTGTTGGTGGAAACCACATTGTCTTTCTTAAATAGAAAGTATAGTAAAATATCTTTTCTAAGATTCAGAAATATAAATGTCATTCTTGGGGATAGAGCCCTAAAGAATCTTGATTTTCTAAAAAACCTTCCTAAAAAAATGGCTAAACATATGAACAAGTTCTTGTTATACAAATCCTTATTACTTGTCATTTCTCCAACAGCAACTAAATCTAATCCTAGACAACTTAGATTCCAAAGTACTTGGATTGAATGTATATAATTCTCTTTTGTAGTTTCTCAGAATTCCAGCTTTCAAATTTCTTGGTCAAGAAAGTAGGTCATAGTTTATATGCTGAAGAGAGCTAAAGCCCACCTTAAAGAATTAAATAAAAAATATTTTTGTGATATAAGATTGAAGATGAAGAAACCATGTTATATGGAAGCTAAATAACTTCAAAGAGTTATAGATAAGTTATTTGGTTAGAACTAACAAATCTTATGGTGAATGAACCATGGTTGCTAAAATAGAGGAGATGTATGGAGAAGACATTTAAGAATACTATGGGATACTCTTTTAAAATTCTATAAGACATTTTAGAATTCTAAAAGCCACAAAAAATTACAAAAGAAATATAGAGAATTTTTTAAAGAAGTAAAAAAACATCATAAAAATATACAAAATTAATTATTGTAATTAGTTCCTGAACCGGAACATGTTGATGGTAAGAACGGTTGGTAGAGGTTGATGATAGCAAAAAAAGATAAACATTAAATTTTAATCCCTTTTTAAAATTTGCAAAGTCAAATAGACTATGGGAATAAATTCAATATGATAACTTTGTTATTAAATCAACTTCTATGACAAAGATCACACCTTTCTTTAATGTAAGAAAATAATATGAAATCGAATATGCAAGAGAAAATATGTACCGACAAATGTGAATGAATAAAATCTGACTAAGCCATAATTCATGAATTAAGAAACATTTTATATGAAAAGTCACCACAATTTGATAGTTTCATTTTAGATAGGGATGTGTTTTGGAAAACAATTGAGATACTACAAAATTGTTCACTATAAAGAAGGAGTATAAGAAGTCACAAATGGTTTAGCTGTTATAGTTAGTTGTATAATTCGCACATTCTTAGGTAAAACCAAGTTTCCAAATGAATTAACATGGAACAACATGAATTTTTGAACGACGTTATTAACAATTAGTTTTCTTTTAAGAAAAACCCATAGATAGAACAAACAACTATGGTTAGTTTTTTATTTAGTAGCATCTTACGAAAAAGCATGCCAACAAAATGACCTACAAACACTTTAATATTTTAGTAATGGTTTGCATTATTCAATAGCCTCTAACAGAGAAATATTAGAATTTGTTAAAGAGGTAGCTTAGTTTGAATATGATTCATAGAAGTGCTTGATTTTCTTAAATTTCATAACTAATGACTTTTATTGGATAACATTGTAGCGTCTAATATAAGAGGTACAACAAATGAGAGCTATGGATGGTAATTTATGCTTCTACTAAAAAAAAATAATTTTGATTTGCTTTTATGGAACTTATGATTAACAATAGCAAATTGCACATTCTGTCTAAGAGATTAGAATTTGAGGACAACATTGGGAATAAATTCCAATGAGATTTAGATATTACAAATTAAAAGAATCCATTTTCAAACAAAAAATGAGGATAAGCAATAAGTTCACTTGCTCATTGATAATCCATGGAGACAAAATGGTGCTTATAATGCTTATGTGCATGTTGAATTTAAGTGGTAGGTGAAGAAGACTTCAGTACATGTTTGCTCAAATTATTTAGAAAATTAAAGCTCCATGGATAGAAATAATATACTTCAATGTAATAGAAACACTTGATTAAGACAAGAGTCCATCCAATCTTGGGTGGGAAATGATGAATAAATTCATTGTTTACATTAGTAAATGGTTCATAAGAGAACTCTCATTCATTGGGCATTCATTTACATGGATAAAGAATGAAAAGGTAAATAGTTCTAGAAGAGGCTACATTGATCGTTAGAAAATCATGCTTGGATTGATATATTATCAGCAATACTAATGCAATGTTACTGTAGAATTCGATCAAATTATTTAATTTTAATTCTATCTATAAGGGATCACACTGCTCTGCCAAAGTTGATAAATTTCCAAAATATATGAGTTATCTAACATTCATCCAAAATATAGAAAATGTTAGTGAAATTCTATTATTATTAAAATAATCAATAATTTTCTCACATCAAAATTTACCTTCATTATTGCTTCTAATAGCTACTAAATTATGACAATGATCCTTGTCTAATTTAGTTATGAAGATATAAAATTGTGTGCAAGGTTTACTCTATTTTTGTAAGAAAATTATCTATGTATTCCGAAAATATTCATCCAACACAACTAGTCCATATTTCTTATGTCCTATATTCATGTGTTTTATATGTCTAAAGAATTTGTTTCATAAAGTTCAAATGGTATACATAACTATCTACAAAAAGACAATTTAGTTAGATATTGTATTAAGTTATGTTTAATTAATTTTCTTTAGGTGTGTGCACTTTCATGATAAAGTCTTCTATGTCATAAATTAAGGTCACTAACATATGACACAAATATTTTGTTTGAGAACTATTTGCTTTTTTCAAATCATGTAAATAAGTGGTATTTGTTTTTGTTATAATAACTAATAGATTTGCATCTTTACTAATTTTATATTTAATGGAATAAAACAAAATACTAAAATTGTTATCACATAATTCACTCATATTTTTGAAATTATACTTGAAACTTTAAAGTAATAAACTTTAGTAATAGAAAATGTGGAATTTCATGTAGTACTTATTCTATTGATATATTTATTTGAGTTTCCACTAAGCACTAATTTTCCTTCAGCATAGGCTTCTTATTAGGGTAATAAATTATTGTTTCAATCATGTATCTCGAGCATTAACTTTCCACGAATCATGTCTTACTCATCTTTCAAAAGTAATCATTCCTATAATTATAAATTAATTGTTAGACTGATGGAAACAAGCATTTTTATTTCATGTATATTTTTTAGTGGATGAACTACAATTTTCCTTAACTACCAAGAAATTTTAGGTAATTTAGATTAAATATTAGCTTTAGTAATACCTACATGCACTGAATAGTTGGTTTGCATGCTATAATGACATGTAAAATTTTTATTCTAACCTTGTAAAATATCAGCATTTCCGTTATCCCAATCAGCATCAATTATTCTCTCATTTGAAAAAAAAATATTTCTACTAACATGTTCTTAGTTTAATAATGAACTAGTATATTTCGAGGATTTTAGATCATTAATTCTTTAACTAATGATGCTTTCTCTTAATTTTATTCATTAGCCATTTGCATGTTCAATAAATTATGGGTTAGTATTATTTTAATATGTCACAAAAAAATAAATAATCACTACGATTTTCTTTTAGTTTGTTATACTCTTTACATAAGGTTTCATATTATTACACACAAATTAATTCTTAAGGTAATACTTCATTATAGCAACTAACCTCTGCTTCAGTTAATGACGTTCCCATTTCTTCCTCATCCTCTTGCGCCACCCTAAAAAAAGGGTATTCATTGTTCTCTTCCTCTTCATGCGTATTAGTCACTTCAAGCTTTATTCAATGCTTTGTTCTTCAAGTTCTTGCTCTTCTTCATTGCATTCTTCTCTTTTTAATTTCAATCTAACTCCATAGGAAACGTTGGTTCGATATATCTTAGTATGTCACATTCATGGAAAAATATGTTCTCTTTTCTTCTCACTGTCTTTTTGGACCTTTATTTGGTATATCTTTTTGTAATATCAAAAATTTTTAAAAAAACTTTCCAAAATGAGACCTATGCTATCTTCATCTATGGTCTCCTCTTCTAAGGTATTCTCCTCTTTTTTGGTGCTATTGTTTACTTGTTGTACATTAATTTGTTTTTTCTAAATCAAGTGTTTCTCTTCATTTCTACTCTCCATCTCAAGTTTATTAGTAATGAGCTCACGTAAAGTAGTCCAATGTTATAGTCGAAATGTTTGTAGTAATCTTGAAGGTTGTGGTCAAAGGTTGATACTCTTATGGCAAAATTCTAAGGATCTTTTTTACATGTTCATTCATACATATTATCTTTTCCAAACTAACAAGTCCATTAACAATGTTAATAAATCAGTATGCGTTCTTTCAATAGATTCATTAGAAAGCATTTTTAACAACTCTTAATCATATGTCATCATATCAATTTTAATTACTTATACAAATAGATGTATCTTTTATGTTACAATTAACTTGAGACAAATTTGAAAAGTAATTTCTAAACTCATAATTTTGTTAGCCTCAACAACATTCAAAGCATAAATTAAATATTTATAGCTTTATCATTTAATTAGATTCTTTGTTTTTTTTTTGCATCTATTTTTTTAAATTTTATTGGTTCTAATACACCTTATGAATTTTTTTAAGTGTGCATTTCCATACTAACTTCAAGTGAGTGGTAGTCTTAATTTTTTTATAGAGATTATAATGACCACAAAAAATTGGAGCCAACTAAAGGATGCTGTTATCTCAGCCTTGTCTTTGATGAGTCAAGTCCCAAATATTTAGTATTTTATTTTAGAAGACTTGTTTAGTGTAAAATAGGTTCACTGGTAAATAATAAGCTATGCTCATTTGAAGATTATGAGCTAGTGATATTTAAAGTACCATGGAGTGTTCAACAAGCTTCAAGGAATATTGATTTTATGATATTCTCATTTCATTTTATGGTATTATGCATTTTTAGATCTCCTCTCATGTGAGCATTACTCCACTTTTGGTTTCTAATATTTATTAATTAAAAATGTGGTTTGATGAAGAAGAAAAAATAATTGTTGTAGTGTCCTTGATAAGCTCTAATTAATTAAAAATAATTTTTTCATTTTCAAAAGTTTATTTTTTATGTTTTTAACATGTTATAAGAATTTTCTTTTCATGTTTGATTTGATGATTGAGGATATACACTCCTTTTCCTTGGGCCATGATAATATGTAAAGGCTTAAAGATCCTAGTGGGAGTTGGGTCATAGAGAAGGATTTAATTGCCAAAAATGTTGTGGATTCCTTAACATCACTCTATTCCTTTCAAAGAAAACTTAGAGGTTCTTTGCTTTTTGATTTTTAGATTAACTAAAAAGTAATGTCATGCTAATGTAGCTAGTTAATTTTGAGAAAATACAACAAATTATTTTTTTGATCGATTCTTTATGTGCTTGGAAATTGGACGGGTTTCATGTTTTATTTTACAAGCATTGTTGGTCCATATTTTAAGAATAAATTTATGATGCTACCAATGATTTTCTTATTGGTCATGCATCACATAAAGAATGTATTAGTGCTAATTTAATTTTTTTTTGTAGATTAATTACAATACGTCTTTCAAAGACTTTATGGCAATTGGATATATAGTTTCTCAAAAATACACTAAGTTTTTAGTAGTTAGCCTATAGTGTTTCCTACCCGCTGTCATCTCCATGGAGCAATCAACTTTACTATGGATGTGGAAATCACTAAAAGTATCTTACCGACATAAGAAATCATACTTTCATAAGAGCAAGCTATTGCTTTAGATGAGAACATCAAAGCTAATAGCTGTATTATTAAGCTAGACTTTAAGATTGTGTTCAATAATATATCATAAGAAAAACAAGTACTACACAAGTTTAACTTCAATAATTAATTTATTAATCCAATCATGAGTATCAATAATATAAGTTGGTTGATAGTCCTTGTTAACATGAAACATAGTAGTAGAATATCGACGAGGAGCTCTTCCTTCAGAAAAGATACTATCTTCCAATCCCTCAACTCAAGAGCTCATTATTCAATGGTTGGAAATAAGAGGTCCACTTCAAACACGAGATTGACGAAACATGCAAAACGAAATTACTCTCAATGGAAGGTAGTACTTGTTAGTCATGTCCTCTAACTAATAACACTTTATAATCTATTAACATCTTATCTACTCAAAAATATTATTATTTTTTAAAAAGTGTATAAATTGTTTCCTTTGGGGTGTTATTGATTTGGAGAGCAAGCACCATTTGATTGCCTAGAACAAGATAGCATCCCATATGAAATGTATGGATTGTTGGTTTAGAAGTTGAAGGATTTTAATGATGCATAAAATGTAGAGCATTTTTAGAAGGTCTACACCTCAAACATTATCTATTTTAGATACATGAGGTGTAATTTCCTTAATAGAAAATGTTATAGAGTATGCTCAATGACTTGGAATCAAATAAAGAGAATCATTTTCACTATTTTGTATTTTGCAGTATGTGGAACAAAAGATAAGGATGGAATAATTTACTGCACCCACACCAATGATGGTAAATTTACTATTAATTTAGAATAAGATAAGCTTACAAGTGATTAATTGCTTATTCATCAGTAAAAAAAAATAATGTAGAATAATTGTCAACCTTCCTCAATGTCTCCACTTATGTGGGGACTCCTAAATAACTAATTACATTTTAATAACATCTTGAGGGTGTTGAATTTTAATTTATAGACAAATGCCCTTTTTGTTTATATGGGGACTCTCAAATGAATCATATGGAACCCATTTGCATCTAATTATGGCATTAAACAAACCCAACAACATGATTCATGAAATGCTTCTACCATGGTGGAAGTGTAGTCACAACAGACTGTGGCTATTAAGGGATTTAGTCTTCTACGATCTCTCGTATGCTAAAATTTCTAGAAGATATAAATTCAAAACAATTCCATATGCAATTGTTCCCTATTCCTTGATAGAGTTCAACATAATACTTATGCAATTTTGAAATGTTTTTTAATTATGCAAAGAAGTTTAATGGATCCTTAAATGCTAAAATATGTATTTCTTTTGTAATTTTTTGAGATCAATTGAATAATAAAAAAGTGGTTTAATGGACTCCCTTAGTAGTGGATTTAGTCAAATTTAGTTCCAATGAATTAACTGTAATGAGCCAAGGCCTTATAGGTTGTGTTTTTGTGATTGGAGACTACTTGCTAGAGCTATTAAAGCACTCAAAATTTATATAGTATCTAAAAAATATATAAGTTTAAGCCTTTGAAAAACTATTTGTGATTAAACTTATGTGATAATTTTGGGATACATAAACATCATTATAGAATTAAACAATTAATCGATCCCTATAATGTTGTATAAAAGCATTGGAATCCTTTGTTATTTGTTATTTCTACTAAATAAAATGAATCAATTTCATTGAGAAGTAGTTTAATTCTAACACATATTCAGGGAAGAAAATGAAGTAACAAACTAATAGGCTTACATAGCTAATAATTGTATTCATTTAGAGGTTTTAAGCTCAAAAAAATTCAAAAAATTTGCAAAGCTTTAATTAAGCTTCATGTAGAGACATGTTGATATGGTGATCATAAGGAATGTCATCCAATAATTACTCCATAATCAAATGCATGAAATGCATTCAAACGATCATTAAGGTTTACTTGATTTGTTCTTGAGGAAATTAGTAAGCATATGGGTTAAAGACAAAGAACTAAAATTTTGGGAAACCACTATATTTTATCATGTAACTTTTATTTTAGCTTAAGAAAACAAATTTGATAAACAACTTTAGGTTCATATAACTTATGTCAAGTTAGTCATATTCTTGAAAGAAATGAGTAAACCTATTTGATATGGCTCATTCATAATAGGGAAACAATTGTTGATAGAATATCTTAATATTTAGAAATGATAACTATTTTTCTTATATCTAAGATCATAATGTTTTTGTTTAAAAAATAATACAAATACAACCCAGACAATCATATGCCAATCAAACTTGACCTTGTTTCTATAAAAAATGCAAAAGAAAACTTCATAGAATTACGACTAATTTTACTAAAGTAAATTAAGTACATATTGCATTACAAATAAAATAAAAGTTTTTTGTAGTATTAATACAATAGCAAATTAGTGAATTAAGAAGCTACTCAGAAAATTTACTATTCGTTTTTCGAATAAGTTATGCAAGGACTGACAAAAAAGCCATCTTTTTGTCAACAATTTCTTTGTCATTTAATCTAATATCTAATGTAATTGTGAATCAATTTTAGTTACACAACATGATCTATCGTCTCATAATCTAGTAGTCCTTGATCGTTGGCCAGCTCATCCTCTTAGTCAACCATATGTAGAGACTAGTTCAATGGCATTAGCTAAGTATGATGGACTTAATTGGACAAAACATTGGACTCATTATTAATTAAGAATCTTTAGAGACTTAGTTTGGATTCTTTCACCTTTATCAATGCTTTGGATCATACTAATATGGTCATTAATGACTAAACAAATGTATGACACTTATCGATTACTTCAACAGGTGTGGTTACAGATTTCATCTCTGTATTGAGTTATATCTTACTTCATAGCAAAACAATCACTTGTTAAGTAGCAACATAACACAAAACTTTTAGATTGGTCCAAAAAAAATTAAAAATGCTTCAATGCTCAATATGGATTACTCCAATGCTAAACAATTTCTTGGCATGCAAAAGATGATTCCTTAATTAGCCCAATATATCATTTCACATTAAGACTGTCATCTTCTATGAACATTTCTTAATGTTGACCAATGAGATCTTTTTTTTATGTTTCCTCTTTGTGTGAAGGTCATTCAAATATTACCCTCATTAGAATTGATTAGACAAATATGGTGGCTCTAATTTTTTTTGTACATTCAACTATAAAATTTGTCAATGTAGTACACTATATCTTCATCGAAAGATTGTTATCACCAAAATATGTGGTATCAAATGAACCATTTCAATTTCTCTAAAACCCATTTGATTTGTGTCAGATTATTTATTTACAATAACACACTAGTATGTTAATCAAACTTATCTATTAAGGCACATTGTCTCAATTTTAATTTTTCATCTCCCCAATAAGCTTGGTTTACTATTTATCAATCTTTTCATAAAATGTTTAGCAATATGGTTCTCATCATGCAATATGACAAGTCCTTAAACAAATGTTAGTCATTGCACTCTTTTATGTTTTTATACAATTTCGATTTATAACTTATGTTGAATTAGTCAAAGTCACTATAGATACTTATATGCATTAGAATCATTCCAACCAATAAATTCAATTGGTGATACTGATACTTGAACTAGACACTCTATATCACTAAATAGCAACTAGTTAGGAAATGACATTGACGTGCATCAACACATGAAAACTTATGGATTGTCATCATCACATGCAAATATCAATAGCAGCCTTCAGAAGTCTTGATAATAATAATAATAATACATTTTATGTAATAAATTATAACTATTGTAACCTCCAATAAGTAGTAACATCTTTTTCATAAAAGAAATGGTTTACATAGCCTTCAAATGGTGGAAAAGATGACTAAGTGATTTTTTGAGATATTAAATACTTATAATAAATATAAATAGAACTATATAACTTAAGATTAAAATAATCATTTAGTAATGAAATTACATATCATTATTTAATAATTAAATGTTTTGAAAACCTCAAATTTTCTCATTATCACCAATAAAGCCATGTAATTATTAAGGAAGCAATGGGGATCATTTATATCATCAACATAGCTTCAAAAGTTATATAAGCATTTGATATCTACATTCATATCATGCCAAACATCATTTGCAATAAAATTACACATTATTTCTTCTTTGAAGAAAAAATTATAGAATTTTTTTACTTTAGAATTATGTAATAGGTCAGAACCGTTTATAAAAGTCATTGAGTAGTTATGTTCTAGCATCCAAAAAAACATTAGTAAGGTTGTGACGTAGTAGCTTACCATACATCACACAAATATTTGACTTGGAGACATACTTGTCCACTGTTATTTTAGGACATTCCATGTTTGGAACCTGTACTTTAAGTTAGTCTCCAATATTATTCATATTATGGGAGACAATTACATATAATCATTATTTATTGCCCTTTTTAAAATTTTTATGAAGTATTGAGCTATTTGTATTTATAATTTACTTTAAGTCATTTGGAGATTGATTAGTAGCTTTTTAGATGTTTATAACTTTAAACTCTATCTAAGACATTCTTAAAATAGTATGGTAATTTTGATAATTAAAACATCGTTTCAAATGACTTTAAAATGGCTTAAAATTGAGTATTAAGTTGCTTTTTGCTACTACACATTGTCATCTTTCAAGCTTACCAATACTAGTGTCAATTTGAGCGGTCTACTTGTCCCACCTTGAGTCTTCAAACTCATTGATAAGCTCAACAGACACTCACTAGTGTTGATCTGCAATCCATCAAATTTCCTAACCAATCAACACATGTCGAACTTTCAGCTCGTGCTGGCCTACAAATTAGACTTAAGGTGTAACTATTTCTCTTCACCTGTCCTGCACTAATCATGTAAGCCAACTCCTTGCCTCTCACTACACTAACATTAAAAATTCACATGATAATTTGGTAGTTTCTTATGCCAAATTAATTTTCCTTCATTTCAAGGAAAATTTTTGGTTGAATTCAAATTATGTTTTTTATAATTTTGAGGACCTTTTGAATTCTAAAAATGTGCTTTAGAAATCTAATATGTGTTCCATAGTATTCCAATAATATCGTTTTGTTTCCTAGCCTAACAAATTATAATTGTAGCTTTGAGATCTCTATAAATAATGATGCTTACAATATCGTAATTAATCTCATTTGAATGAAATAAATAAAGATTCCACTAAGCTAGTTTAATAGAATCATGTTATGTATATTCAATGTAACAGGGTGATTCTAAAGGTAACCTAGAAGGAGGTTGAAATGCTAAAAAAAGAGAGATCCTAAAATATTATTCAATATTCACAAGCGCATCAAATCTCTAAGAATGCTCTTAATCACTTAATCTCAACGTTTTGGAAATTAATCATCTGATCAAAAATTTCTAATTTGTCATAATGAACAATTTTTCATTCTAAGAACTCCACTTATGCACCTTAAAACTTCACCACTAACTTGAGTATTTTCTATGTTGATTAAAACCACTTTTTCCTTTTAAGTTAACATCCATTATGTTAATGATCAATGTATGTTTTAAGTTTCTAAGAAAGTTTTTACCAGTGTAATGATAATAAGATTTGTTATTATAATCCTATAGAACCTTTGGGTAGGCCTTTATAAGCATATGTTGAACCTAAGAACTTTTCAATTATTGATGACCTAAAAATAGGTTTTTGAAATATCATCATATATTGACTTAGTATCAAAGGATGGCTAGCTATAAGAACTTTGTATAATTGGTAATTTATCAATAAACTAATTTCTTTTAATTTTATGCATTTTTAAAAGCTAAATTGATGAAACATTATATCAAAAACACAAAAAATTTAAAAAAAAATCTTATTTTGAAGTCTGAAGCTACATGTTTTTATTTATATGTTCTTTTACTATTAGATTTCAAGATTTGTTTTTTTATGAAGTCATATTACAAACATTTTTTTCAAACCCAATTATTTATGATTAGTAGGTCTATAAAATAATATAAAATTTCTAATTCTCAACTAGTCAACCATTTGTTGGCCTAATAATATAACATGTCATTATAACACTAAATCATTCTATGCAAGAGCTAAGAGAAACTATAGTATCATGCATAGACAAAAATAGAACAATGAAATGAAAATAAATGTGGTGAAAGTCATATATTAAGTGGTCACATGATATGTGACCCTAAAGTGAAGAAAATTTCTTTTGAAAATGAACTTAACCAAATGGAATGTTGACCTTGGTGTCAAGCTACCCCACATACCCATGACAGCTAACATGGTAAGGATAACAATCACGAGGTTCACATGGTTAAAATAAGAGTTGCAACATTTGATGGTAGTTTAGACCTATAAGAATATCAAATTTGGAAAATAAGAATACAATATTATTTTAAATTTTATGATCTCAATAAGCATCAAAAGTGCCAATTTTCAAAAACTTAGTATCATATCACATGCTAGAGTATTTATTCACATATTGAAAAAGTAATTTTCTGATAAGCAAGATTTACCCTAATCATGGAAAGAAGTCAATGTGCCTACAAGATAAATTTTGCTCACTTCTTATTTTGATGAACGTTTGGATAAATAACATCATTTATCCTAAGGTTCAAAGACTTCTACCAAATAAATTGCTAAATTTTTAGGATTATATGCTTTAATGTGGTGTCTTGGAGCTAGATCAAGTAAAATTATTTTTATTTTGAGTTAGGCTTAGAGAGACTATTCAATTTAGTTATCCTTGAGAAATATTGTTAGTTTAGATAAGTCATATAAAGTAGCTAATGATTTAGAATATCAATTATTTATAAGAGTTAGATTCCTTTGACCACTTCACACCCAAAAATTCATATCACCACATCTACTATTTTATTAGTACTCTAGGAAAAAACTATGTCTCTTCACCTATTTTATTATTTGATTGAATTCAACTCATGGATAAACTATCTATAAGTTCTAGAGTAGAGTGTTATCTTTGTCACAAGAAGGGCAGGTCATAACCTAATATCCTAAGAGAGGCCTACAAATAAACATAAAAGAAGGAATAAAAGAATGTATTAAGGTTAAGAAAAATGAGGATATATAGACAGATGAAGATGTTGGAGTAGCATTACAATTACTAAAATAAAGAAATTAATATTTTACACCACCTGTAATTATTGTGAGATGTAGTTTGATTACACTAGGAATAAGTAAAATTTGTTGGCAAACTAAAATATTTTATAAATTCATTAGAATTAAAGAACAACCTAGTAAGATCATTATTGATAGCAATAGTTCTATCTTTGTTATATCAGAGAATGCAATCAAAAAGATAGGTTTTACATTCCTAGACCACCTTCACTATACTTAGTATCTCCAATCAACAAAACATCAATTTCTACAAAAAATAATTGTTGCATTCCTTTCAAGTTTGATCAATATTTCAAGTAATTATAATGTAATGTTATCCCAATATAATTTGATGGACATATTTGAGAAATACCTTGGTTATTCAATTGAGAAGTTACTTTAAATGGAAAAGCAAATACCTATACTTTTAGATAACAAGGAGTAAGGATCGCACAATACCATTTGCCTCCCTCAATGATAATTTCTAGCCAAAATACTCGAAAAAGAAGATAAAGAGAAAGAAAAAGCAATTTGTCATTTTAGTATTTAAGATTGTGAGGGATATAACCAGTGGTGAAGTTATCTAGTTTGTAACAATTTAGGAAGCCCTCACTAGTGTAACCACCCCACCACCCATGGTTTAACTATTGTTAAAGGAATTTGTGATGGAGCTTCCTGATGACTCTGCTAAAAACACTCTAATTATTATGAGATATTCAGCATGCTATTGATCTAGTTCCTAACATTTCACCATCACATTCACTAATTTTTTAATTAAATCTATTGTCTCAAGTAGAAGTTATTTGACTAGTAAATAAGCCATATCAAAATAAATTTAATATGAAAAGTATTAGAGCATGTGCTAGCCCCAATTTTTTTTCTCCAAAAAATGGTGAAACATGGTGGATGTGCATAGATAGTCATGTCATTAACAAAATAATGTTTAAGTAATGATTTCTAATTGATATGCTCTACAATTTGTTACTTCAAATAGTTGGAGCCACCATATTTTATAAAATGGATCTCTAAAGTGGATACTATTATATTATGCATTGTTTAGTGACAATTAAGGGTTTTTTTGATACCACCTGTATTTTTTAGAAATCATTATAATAATGCACATGTTACTTTTTTCTTCGATGTCCACCACATTTTAAGCTCTTTGTTCATGTGTTTCTTTTACTAACATTCCAATGTGCTTATCTTGCTTTATTTATATTGCTTAAATCATCCTTGACTAATTAGATTATGCTAAAAATTTTTTATCAATTAATCTTTTAAGCCATAAAACAATTTGATCAAATATTTTGAACCTTTAAATTTGTGAGGAACAACAATCATAAGCATGTAGCATTAATTTCATCCACATTCTAATTCCACTGTATGTTCCAATTTTACTATCTAGTCCACCGTTAAGCTAACTCAAATTCATTGAAAGATCATTAGTTCCTTTCTTTGTCATACAATAACGAAATATAACTAAAATACTAAAATGATTTATAGAGTTCTAAATGCACTCCATGTTGTGTGGCTTAGCAAGATGGGCATGGGTTTGTTCAAATAAAAATTTTGATTCCTTAAAGAATATTTAAAGAAATGATTTAAACTAATTTATTAATAAACTTGAGTACATCATTAAAAGTGGCTATTAACAAATGCTAATTTTCGTTTAAAATAAATTAATTATATTTTAAAATACATTGATTTTTTAATAATAAATTTTAATGAAAATTTCGAATAAAAATAAAAAAATAGAAAAAAATATTGAAATTATTATTATGTATTTTGATTTAAAATCAAGTCTACACTTACCACTAATAAAAATCATGTAAAAATATAGAAATAAGTATAACCCTTTCACTATAAGATGATTACCTAAAACCCTTACAATAGTGAAACAATAGAAATAAGCTACTATGCTCTTATAAAAAAATAAATTTGAAAAATAAATAAAATAAATCATTGACACAAAATTGAAATTAATGCAACAAGAATCAATAATTGAAAAGTTTAATAAGCTAAAAGTGTTTTAACTGAATCTATTAAAAATAAAGAAAACTAATAACTTCATTGATTTGGTAAAAAAACAGTGATTAAGAGTTTGATGATTGAAAGACACAATGTAAGGAAGTGAGAATGAGCACTAGATGCTAATAACTTGAAAGTCATTACATGACACTTTTTGTTCAAATTTTATAAAAATTTTATTATTTAATTTTTTTTAAGAATTCATCTATTATATATATCTTTAATGATTTCACATATTTTCCAAATTGATTAATTAGTCAAAAATAAAAAATTTAGTAGCTCAAAAGAACTGTTAAAAGAGCTGTTACATTTGAGATGCTTCATTAGAAGCCTCTTTAACCTCTTTATTCCAAAATACATGATTAGATGACTAGACTAAATAAGCACTAATTACAAATTAGGATTTGATCTGGATTATTATATTTGAGTTAGGATCTGATGTTTCAACCACAAAATTATGCCATTAGATGACAAATGTAATTGTGTGTTTAAAGGTGGGTGTGAATACAATTATTTCATCACATAATTGTGCAACTAGATGGCAGAATAATAACCACAATTCAAATTACAATCACATGAAGCAGATACAAGTTTTAGTCCTATATTACATGAATACTAGATCATTAATGCTTTATATCAGTTTTCCTTCACTACATAAATGACGTATTGCTTGGAGTTAAGTAAGTACATTCTCTTTTGTCAGTCAATTCATCTTTAATTAAATATGGATTTGTGAGTTATATGTTGAACTAGAATTATTTGAAGAGTTTTGGTGTAATTTCTCGATGCAATAAGTCCATCTAATAAAATTTTGTTTGGCTACCCTTTCGTTTGAAGTGTCAAGCAATAAATATTAATCATTTTGTGATAATAGAATTGATTATAGTGAATGAAATTTAGCTTTAAAAATAAGGCACGTATTTTTTAAGATAATAAATTACGGGCCTTCAAAGTACCTTCGAGAATTCAATAAGAATTAAAGATAAAAGACATAAGCATCCAGGTTGTTAAAAAATTCTTTTTAACTATAAAATAGAATATCAAAATGTTTATTATAAAGCACATCTTTATTAACTTTCAAATCCTAATTTAAGTATGTAATTTATTCAACCTTTTCAAGATTTAGAAAACTTACAAGATCTTATTTTTTAATCAATCATTTTTTTTAAATCCAACAAACAAATCTTTGTCAAATTTCATGTCAATTAATAAACTTCAGGCAAATTAAAAATTAAATTTTATTAATTTTTCCTAATTAAAAAAATTAAGCATCACCTTAAGCTCACTAAGTACAGAGCACTTAGGCTTACTAAGCCTAACCGAGTCTAGAAGCATGAAGTAAGGAGAACAACTAAAAACAAGCCCAGTTAGGCCCAAAATTGGTTAGAGGTGTCATTCAAGAACTTAGTTAACATAACAGAGAGGATTGATTAAGGCTAAACTCTAATTGATTACGCAAAATAGGTTCAAGTTAAAACCATAATCATGAAATTACTTATAAGCTTATGAGTGGCCCAGTTAATGAAATTCAATGCACACTTGCATTGTGCACCCACAAAAGGTATTACAAGAAGAAAATGACTTTTCTTTTTGATAATGTGAGACTAACATTTTTCCAATTAATCAACACCAAAAGCATGTGTTATTTCTTGCCATTCAATTTCTGATTAGATTATAAATTTTTCATCCACTATAAGCACTCAATCTTGGCTCAAAATTGAGTAATCAAGATCACTCTAACATCGTCGCATTACCTTGATTATTTCTAACTTTTGAAATAATCTTCTCCTGAATTAGATGGCCCAACATTTTCCACATTTATATTCTATATCTGAGATCTCTTTTCCTTTGCAAATGATGAATTGAATAATCCAGATCGCATCATACCTGATTCGATGGCCAAGATCTAATCCATCATTATCCAACAATCTTGAACTAATCACTATTTATAATATTTGATCTAGCAGTCTAGAAGCTCTCTAATAAGATCCAATGATCTAGGTCGATCCCACCTAATGGGTAATTCCTTAGTTAACATTTGTGCCATTGTGTTAACCAATTCAATGTAATATTTGAAGTTGCTTGGAAGAGACTTTTATGCTATTTGGGAGAATTATCTGAAACACATTTCCCTTAACTTTTTAATGTCTTTGATCAAAATTTTTCTTTATAAATCTAACTATTATTCAAGAAATGACTAATAAACATGATCCAATATTTGAGATCTCAACGAAGCACAACATGATATTCTACAATCATTAAATCCCTTGACAGCAACAACAACTTAGGTCTTCATAAAATGTCAAATTTCTTTTGCTAATCTTATCACTTCTAAGCTTTCAATTTCTTACTTATCATAGTAATTTTAAGCTCTTCATGCCTTCTTTTATTAATAAACAAGCATTGATACTTGAACAAATTTATCAAAATTTTTCCTTCTTGTTGTATTTTTCCAATTTATTTTGGGTTTTTTATTATAGCATTTACAATAGCTTCAGTTTAGTTTGATGTGATAAAACACCAAGTTATGTTAAGTTTGTAAAATCTTGTATTATAATTGAACCTATAAAAGCTAGTTGGTTGTAAACACTTCATGCCTTCTTCTAAAGTATGTGTTTATTATTTTTCTTCTTAAATTATGTTTTTAATATGTCATCACTAATGGTTAATATTGGTGCAACATTAGATGTTGGTCTTCTTCAATCATTCTATTAGTATTTAAAGATAAATTTTATTAATATTTGGAAGATAGATTTAGAGTTCTAACCCAATCAGTTTATAGTAGAAAGTGCTAACAAAATTATATAATTTACTTTAAGATTCATGTAGAAGAGAAATCAAGGTGTTTAGTGTCCTAAGTACTGATCAAAGGAGAATGATATAATTAGATGCCATAACACTAAGCTACCATCATCGTGGCATATCTGCAACTAAATTTAATCAAGTTATGAATTTTGAAATCATACATAAAGTTAGAAAAAGTTTAGAAATAACTTATGAAGGTACTTTGTAAGTTAAAAAAATGTAGATAAATTTTCTTACTCATGACTTTGAGATCTTCAAAATAAATTTTTGAAAAACTATAAAGAAGATGTTTATGTGATTTACTAATATTACTAACATATTATAAAATCTTAGAAAAGTACTTCATAATATAAATCTTGTATGAAAAGTAGCAAAGATTTTATCCAATGAGTATGATTCGCTTAGCTCAACAACAAAGGTAGCAAAAGACATAGTAAGCTAATGTTGGATGATTTACTTAAAGAATTATTAACAATAAAAATTGAGATGAATAGAAGAGTTAAAAAGGAGTCCTCGATGAGCTAGCAAAGCATGGAGAAAGGTACAAGGAACCATTATCTTTTAAACCTAACAAGTACAATATCTATCTTTTTTATGGACTTGGATGAAAAGGTAAATTTTCATGCTAAGGTTTTAGATAAAAATTTGACAAAAATTTTTGTACAAAAAAGAGAAGGGAGGTGATGAAGAGACAAAGATACTATGATTGTAGTGAAATCTGCTATATTATACCAAATTATCCTTAATTCAAATACATCAAAAAAATAAAAAGAAAAAGAAGAGAATGAAAAAGAAGAAAGATTTTCAAGCTACTTTGCTAGAGAGGAATTAGACTTCATAACTTTAAATATTTAGGAGGAACGAATTACATGCTTGATAACAAATGATGACGAATCCAGTGCATTGAGTGAAGAATAAAAGATTGAGATTAGCTCTTGGTCTTGTGATGTTTTTGAAATTAATTACATAGAAGCTATTAGTGTTTTAACTACTTTAACAATTATGCATAAAAATTTAAAAACATTTTAAAAAGAAACAAATAATTATTTTTATATTTTACTATAAGAGATTGCAAATAAATTATATGATGAAAATGATTCCATGATATTTGAGAATACTTCTTTAAAAAAAGAAATTATGAGTTTGAAAGTAAAAATTTATTCTATTCAACATGTAAATTTTCTATTGTTTCAAATAATGTTTATTTTTCTAAAAATAAATATATGTTTGCTTAATATGCTTAATATTTCAAATATTACATACTTTTATAGTTGTAGAAAAGGTCATGCTCTTAAGGATTCTCAAATTAAGAAAATTTTTTTTAGTTCAAAAACTTGTTTCAAATGACTGTGCCAAGCTTGTTTGGCTTACTAAGGTATATAGAATTTAAAATAAGTTGTGTTCATAATAATTATATAGAGATATAATAGTTTTTCTAGAATTATAAGATAGAAGTAATTAATTTTTAATTTATCCATGCAATTAAGTAAAATAAAAGTTACATTTTATGAATATTTAATAAAAGTTTTGTAATTAATGTAACTATGTATGGAGAAAAAAAATTAAAATCTAACTCTTGAGAGAAGGATAATCAAAATTAAAGACATATGACTAAAGGGCTAACAAAGTTTATCTCAATATGACACTGTCTAAATAGATAAGTAACACTTGAAGAAAGGTCTAAGAAGAACATAACCAGAATTGGCCACATAGTATATTCTACATTAAATAAGAAAAGCAACATAGTTGCAGTTAGAATTCTTATTAAGCCAAGCAAAACTAGTAGACAAATGTATGAATAGTACAATAAAGGAAGGCATGTTAAATATTTTTTTAAACCTAAAAATGACTTAACAACTAGTAGATCATTAGGGATAGTTTGTTTAGACCTTTTTAGACGTAC
The DNA here is from genome assembly GCA_023846275.1 of Vanilla planifolia. Taxonomy (NCBI): domain Eukaryota; kingdom Viridiplantae; phylum Streptophyta; class Magnoliopsida; order Asparagales; family Orchidaceae; genus Vanilla; species Vanilla planifolia. The sequence goes on from JAIUJO010000023.1 coordinate 3,112,430, forward strand.
ATAGCCATAAAATTTAAGAGGAAAAAAAAAGAATTTTTATTATTAATGATTCTTCTAGATATAAGTACATTGTATTTCTTAGGCGTTAGAGTGAGACATTGAAAATCATTTTTAATTTAATAAAAGTGATAGAAGAGAAAAGCTATCTGAAGTTTAGTTATATTCAAAGCCATAATAGTAACGAGTTTAAAGATGAGATCATCAAATTACTTGTCCTTATTCACATCAACAAAATGACTTTGTAAAATTAAGAAAATAAGAACTTAGAAGAAATGGATAGAACTATGTTAATGAAATACAACCTACCAATATATGTTTAGGCCAAGGAAATGAACAAAACTTGTTATACAATAAATAGAATTAATTAAAGGTCAATATTGAAGAAAATATACTTAAGAGTTATTTAAAAAAAATAAATTGAGTATAAGCTACTTTCATGCATTTGGAAATAGATTCATCATTCTTCATAATGAAAGAATCAACTTGAACAAGTTTGATGGAAAGGCATGACTAGAAATGTTCAAAGGATACTCTTCTTTTAGGAAAACATAAAGTTTACAACATGGATACTATAAATCCAAGCTTCACATTAACTAAAATCAATTATACTAGAAGTTAACCAAGGAGTTAGCAGTAGAGCCTTAACGAGAAAAATTAATAACAATGTATTTGTATCTTTCACAAAACTAGTATTTAGAGAAGAAGCCCATAAGATTGACTATTAAGTTTAAGTAGTAAAAGAAGTGTAAAATTAATTTAAGACAAACAAAGTTTGGGAACTAGTTCTTATGCTTAGTAATAAACAAGTGATGGTAACCAAATGGATATTTAAAAATAAATTAGATAAAAATAGAGTGATCATTGGAAACAAAGCTTGACCTATTATTGCTAAAAGTTATAACCAAGTTGAATGCATATATTTTGAGGACTCATAGATTGAGAAATTATATATTTGATAGTGAATTTAGGAAAGGAAAAAATTGATAACACATTATTCTTAAAATCTTTAAATAATCATTTCTTGCATGTACAAGTTTATGTTGATTACAAAACGTTTAGAGGCATAAATGAAAGTATGCTTAAGGAACTTAGTGATTTAACCACATGGGAGTTTGAGATAAGTATAATGAGTGAGATGAATTTCTTCTTTGGGTTACAAATTATGTAACAAAAAGATGAGATTTGTATTTTATAACCTAAGAATTTAAAATATTTATTCAAGAAGTTTGAATATGAAATATGAAACATACGAAGATTCTAATGAATTAGTCGATGTATTTAGATTTAGATAAAATTGAGAAACACATTAATAAAAAAGTTTACGAAGCACTTGTTCGATCTTTATTATATTTTATGATTAATAGATTGCGCATCTTATTTAGTGTTAGCTTATGTGCTAGATTCCAATAAAATCCTATCGAAGACCATCTAAAGATGGCTTAATTAATCTTCAAATATGTAGAATGTATAATGAACATAAGTTTAAGGCATCTTAAAAATGTTCATCATGAGATCTCATAAGTTTTATAGATTCAAACTTTGCAAGCTCTAAGGTAGATAAGAAAGAACCTCAGGTGCATTTTAATTACTAAGAAATATTTTAATTACCCAGTTCAAAAAGAAGAAAAAATTGCATAGCCATATTGGCCACAAAGTCATGTATATTGTGAACAAAAGTTCTGTTGCTCAAGTGTTATGTTTGAGATAACAATTTTAAGATTATGATTTAGATCTCTTGCATGTTCCTATTAGAATAGATAATACTACTTCCTTGGCTTTAGCAAAGAACTAAGTTCATCATTTTAGAAGCCAACACAAAGTGAAAGATACCACTTTATTAGTAATCAAGTAGGTAAAAGCATAGTAAAATTCACATATGTTCGTACCAAAATCGAATTGGTAGACATAATTACAAACTTCCTGCCAATGGATCAATTTCAAATCATAAGACAAAATTAGGTATAATAAAAGTTTTATAAATTATACTTAACTTTTTATAACATTAAAATGGGATAATAATCATGATTTAAATAAGGGTGAAGGAACATGCAGTAAGGGAAAACATGAATTAAGTTGGAGCAAAAAATTTTCATTTTGATTTCCACTTGTCATAATGATATATGTTTTTTTGCTTGATATATTTTTATCTAAAAATTAGTATGATGAAGTCATCAGAAGAAAGATATTGTTAAGTTAATCTTATGTTTGATGTGTTAAACAATAAATGTTTTAATATGTTATTCTAATGGATTTGTTTATTGTGAGTTAGATTTTTTTTAGTGATCAAATCTAACACTTTTGAATATGGCGAATTAATGGTCACCAAAAATACCTTGAATGTTTTGGTAAGGTTCAAGAATTAACGATATATGCATCAACTTTCAAAAGATTTATATTTTCATTATAACATAGAATGATAGCTCGATGATTATAAGTTAGATCTCCATTCAGCTCACTTTATAATTCCATTTGAAGCATTTGACTTGTTCATCCTTCCTTGATTTAAGAAACTTACAAGATTGCATTTTTTATTCAATCCTTTTTCTGATTCAATCTATGTAATACATCTTTGTGAAATTTTATCTCCATTAGTAAACTTTTGATGCAGCACTTGGGCCAACCAAGTTCAACTTTGCTAGGTTGCATCAAGTTAGGAGACCAACTGAAAATAAGCTAGTAAATTAGTTAACGTGCATATGAAACTAGATTGGGCCAAGAAATTAATTATATAGCCATGAAGGGTATTATAAACAACAAGCTGCTTTTCTTTTCAACAATATGGGACTAAATTTGATCTAGCAACTCAGTGCTAAAAATGTGCTCTATTTCTCACCATTCGATCTTTGATTGGACAATAAATGTTTCATCCACTATGAGTACTTGATCATAATTTGAAATTGGATAGCCAAGATCATGTTCAACTTCATTGAAAACTTTATAACATTTTTGCTCTTTGAAAAAATTTATCCTTTATTTGGATAACTCATCTTTCTCTATATTTGAATCTTATGAATGAGATATTTCTCATCATTCCAATGATCAATCGAACGATTCATATCTCATCCTATTGCATCAATTGGCCAAGATAAAATCCAATAACCATCTAGAACTCAACTACCTTTATAGTCCATGATATGATAGTTTGGAACCTCATAGATTTGAGCCAGTGGCACCAGTCAATCCTACATAACGACTAATTCTCCAACCATTAATTAAGCTATTACATTAGCCATCTTTGAAAAACTATTTTAAGCTATTTGAAAGCAGTGTTTGAAACAACTATTTCTTGACTTTCCAATTACTCTAATCAAAATTTTTATATAAATCTGCCCCTTATTTATCAAATGTCTATATGAACCAATCTTTGAGATCTTAAGAAAACATTGCAATTTATTCTACAAGAAAATTCATTAATAATACATAAGGTTTTTATCATCAAAAGAACATCATAACTAGGGTTCCAAAGTACAATACATTAACCATAAAGCACCTCTTGAAAAGATCATCAAACTATCAGCCATCATTTGATAGTGACACTATCTCCATTCTACAATATTTTTGGACCATTCAATCTATCTATGGTATCATTTGGTCTCAACTTACAATAATAAGTCTCATCACTATTAATGGAACTTCCATAATTATCAGATTTGTGTCCTTCATTCTAACCTTTTCAATAATTTTCTATTTCACTCTGACCTGTAATATCTTTCTTGTCGATTGCATTCCTCTTGAAATTCTCCTCTTTCATTACATTAAGCTTTTTTTAGATAACACTTGGAATAAAAACCTTATAATGATTTGTATTTCTTAAACATTCTATTGCAAATGACATCCCAAAACCTTTTCACCAATTTCATAAAAAGACTACTCACAGAACTATTTATTGAAGTAAAGAATTATTATGTTTCTAATTTGGAACTTTTGTTTTCTTTCTTTAAAAAATTCCCTTATAATTAAATTAACGTTTTTTTGATATGTTTTGGTTTTTATTTTTTTGATATATCCTCTTCCAATTCATGTAGAATAATTATTTGAGGTTCCTTTTCTTTTTTTCTTTGATATTTGACTTCCCTTCCATATTATTATTTATTTCAAATATTCTTCTTTATGATTTTATATAAAAATATCCATATTGATATTCATTTCATGGCATTAAAAATTAATTTTGAAATGCACTTACATTGTTTCAACCAACATTAAATAAAGAAAAATGGCTTTTGTCTATTTTGTAAACATTCCTCCATGTAAGAATTTAATCATTCAAATTTAAAAAATGTAGGGATGACTCCAAAGAATCTCTTCCTTTCTTCCACAGTAGGTACTAGTTAGTATAACTTGTTCACAAGATTTTCTTTTTCCATATTTTGTTGATTTCTCTTGTTAAGTATGCCATTATCAATTCCTTATGAAATAATTTAGGATGAACCATTATTTCACTTTTATCATATTTACATGTAAAAGTGCCACTAGCCAAAAGGTTTTTTAGGATTAAAAGAAGATGTAGATTATGTATGACAAGTAAAATGACAACTATCTTGTAAGTAATAAAACAATTTATTTCAATAATCATTGAAAGCACATAATGTCTTGTCTTTAATTAGTCTATTTTTCCAAAAATTGTAATGCATTTCACAAGTTTTACCTTTAAAAAATACATTATCCTCTTCCTAAAAGCCCACATTCTTAATTTTCTTATCATAATGTTTGTGGAGTAAATCTATTAATTTTCAATTCATTTTTTGATTATTTAGAAATTCTTAACAGAATATAAAGTCATATATATATCAATTAAGGTATTGTTAGTTTGTTGAAACCAATATTATGATAATTAATATGTTGTATTATATAATATTAGTTTGGGTATCATCTCTATGCTAGAGTAATAATTGTTGTTATAGGAAAATTAATTAAAAGTGAAACACTTATTCTAGTAGTCTTAAAAACATAATTTTCATAGTCCTAACATATTCTTAACTGTTTTAAATATTTTCTTTCATTGACTTTATTTTGATCCTAGAATGTTATGTTAGAAATTAGTTAAGTGTCACATGTATTAGGATACCTTTTCCAAAAGTATGATAAAAGTTTTGAACCATTAATATAATAATGTTTCCCATACCACAAAAGTCATACAATTAATCAACATATATTTGACTTATTGTTTTATCAAAAATGTTGCCCTAATAAGTAATATTGCATTTTTGGGGGTTGAGAATCTCATTTTCAAACATACAAATATTTGGGTTTTAAGCCTCCACACATCATCACGTTGGTTTAGGACTACAACGTCTTGCTGTCAATACGCCACATTAGTTAATAGTGAATTTCTTTCAATTTGTTATGGATATGGCATATATCACTAAATTATCCATCTAAATATATACTTGAGCTTTATCTATGTTATACATCATAAACTTTTTGACTCCATATGAATTGCTTTCTACTTTTAGTTTTTGAATGGTGATATAGGATCTCCAAGCCACAATGCCTGAATAATTCAAGCTATTCTATCTATATTAATGTTTAAATAGATCTATCATCAAACAAATTATAAACAAGATGTACAATATACTTTTGAATAACAAGAAGACAAAAAATAGAAACTTTCAGTTTTTTGATGGAAGTGTTACATAATTAAGATAAGAATTGGAGATTAGAAACCAAGTTAATGGACACTATTTCTTTATGATATTCTACAAATAAATAGGCCTATAAATCATTTAACAAGGGAACCTTACTTGCAAAGGAATATACTCAAGTGATGTTTGATGGAATTATCCTTCAAAACAAAGTGGTAGATTTGGATAACATGGAAGATTTTGATAAAAGAAAATTTGAAGAGAAACAAAAGGGAAAATAATGATATAATAACATCTTTTTCAACATATATTTAGCTTATTACTTTTCCAAAAATGTGGTCATTGTAGGAAGAATAAGCATTTTTGTTGTATATAATATCATTCTTATTTAGTTTGAATCAAGCTCTTTGCCTACAAATATATCTGTTTTAATCTTACACATGTTGTCATTATAGTTTATGATAGTAATGTTTGGTTGTCAATTTGTAACAACTACAAAATATAATAACATTCCTTCTATTTGTTACAGATATAACATTTATCTCCAAATTTTTTATCTAAATACTCAGTTGTGTTTCTTCAATGTTATGAATCAAACAATGCTGCTCTCCTCTTAAGGCAATGACAGCTTCTATTACTTTTCTTTTTGTGATAAAGGGTCCCCAACACTTTAATGTCGTAAATATACAAATCGCTCTATTTTTCCCAATGCTGAATAGATTTCTTATCAAACAAATTATTAGTAAGGTACCAAATTACTTTGGAATAATAAAAATCCTAAAAATTAAAAACTTAGGCTTTTTTGGATGGAAGTGTTACATCAAATGGTAGGATAGAAATTGGAGATTAAAAACCAACTAATGGAGCCTTTCTATTTACAATATTCTTCAAATAAATAGACCTATAAGAAGTTTAACAAGGAAACTTAGTTGTGATGGAATCTAATCAAGTTGCGTTTGATGAAATTATATATAAAAATTGGAAGTTTTGGATCACATGGATGATTTTGAAAAAACAATTTGGAAAACAAAAAAAGATTATAGTATGACAAACATAGTAAATTTCTACTTAAATATTATTTTAGGAATGGAATCTATATGGCACTTTGTCAAAAAAGAGCTGCTCTTACTAAACATCTTCAAGTCCAAGATTATGTCGATGATATAATATTTGGTTCAACCAACTTTGATTTATGTTTACGAATTGGTAAGCTTACTTGTGTAGGATTCGAGATTGACATAAGGAGCAAGTTTTCCTATTTTCTTTGATTGCAAGTTAAGAAAGATGAGAAAGGCATCCCTGTGTATTACATAAAGCTTATAAATGATATCTTAAAATTTTAAAAATAAGAATATGATTACAACAAAGGAGTTAGTATATAATAAAAAATCATCTTAGTGATTTAATTCTAAGCGACCTATCTTTTTTAGTACAAATCCATGCCACTATTTAAAAACAAATTATGTATGTTGCATCAACTTAAAAACTTGTTCTTCAAAATACAAGTGAAGCCAAGAGGATATCATTTAAAATATGGAAAGGGTAGTGAAAAATAGTTATGATACGTTCGAAAGGCTAAACATAGAAGGACCACTTGAACTAATCGTATGGTTGAAGGCAAAATAGTCATTATTAGCTTTTTTATTACAATGTATTAAAGCTATACCAATGAACACTAAGAGCACATTCGTAAATGTTTTTATTTAGAAGGAAGTGTATGTTGGATAATTGGATTTCTTTCAAAATTGACCATATCAAAATTAGATACATAAGTTAATTAAATACTTATATGATTTGTAACAAGAGTAATGATCTTGGTATGAGAAATTTAACAGATTTCTACTCAAACATTATTTCAAGATGGAAATGTAGATTGAACCTTGTTCATCAAGAATTGGACTAATGAACTTCTTGTCTAAGGTTTTGCATACCATATCTTTTTTGGATTCACCAACTTGGCCTTATATGAATGATTTATGAAGCTTACGAGTGTAGGATTTGAGATTAATATAATGGCTTAAGTTACCTATTTTCTTAAATTGAAAGTCAAACAATATGAGAAATGTCTCCTTGTATCTTAAATAAAGCATTTAAATGAGATGTTATAAATGCTTTACCTTGAGAACCTCAAACCTATTTCTACCTTCAAGAGTCTCCACCAAAGTATTAAATAAAGGAAAGGAACAAAAATAGATTTCAAGGTATACCAAGGGATGATATATTCTTTACTTAACTACTTAAAGACCTAAGAAAGTTTTTAGTGTGGAACTTTTTTAATCAGTTTTAGGATACCTCCAAGGACTTTGAATTACAATCTATAAAAAGAATCATTTGGTATTTGCTTGGCACAAAAGTATTAGTGCTTTCATATAAAAAATTTAAGTTATGTCATTACCTTATAGGATGAGGCTACAAAGATTATGTGGGTTCAAGATTACATAAGAAAAACATTGTAGGTATTTAATCATTTTTTGGACACACCTTAAACTCATGATTTATTAAAAACATAGAATTATTTCTTGCAACTAATGAAGCATAATATATAGCACTAAGAGGATTTAAAGAACAAATTTTGTGTTTAAAATTGAAACTAGAACATATGGGATTACATTCACTAAAAATACTCATAAAATATGAAACATTTTGTTCCATTTGCCTAACTCAAAACCTTGTCTAGTACTCTAAGGACAAAAAAATGACGTTAAGAACCATTTCATCATGAACCATATAGAGTGAATGTGGTAGAAATTTAATTTATTGCAAGCAACATGCAACTTTTTGACATCTTAATGAAGTTGCTTAGGAAAGATTTATTCTACAGTACTTGAGGAGTTTTTCATGATGAGAAATGTATGAGACATTATCTTGCTTTTAAGATTAGTTCCTTTAGTGAAGGGACCTCATCCTTGTGCTTTTATTACAAGCAAATCTTGCTTCACGTGATAATATTTAGTAAATGCTTCCTTACACTACATTTAATTACTTTATGATAAACTTAGTATGTAAGTAATAAAAAAAGAGGTTATTAATCTAATGAGTGATACAAAAAAATATTTTGGTAGTATCAACCTATTTTAGTAGCATATTAATTTTTTTTGAAGTAGATATAATATATAATATATCAAAATGGCCAAACCATACATGAATTTCAAGAAGGATCCTCAAGGAGGATCGAACGTGAAGTCAGATAACATAAGCTTGAGCAGGGGCTTAGCGAGAGAGTCCCCAAGGGCCTAAATGAACTCCATAAGGCAAGCAGCATGTGCAACCCAATCGGCAGGCACGTTCCTGTCTCTAAGGATGTGGGTAAACCAGAAAGCCTCCAGACCCTTGGCAAATTGAATGGCCTCAATAAAAACACCCATCACAGGAGGGTAAGAGATCATCTCATACACCACATAAGTAAAGCCTGGGCCTCCATCGTGTCCACAGCCTGGGAAAGCATCCTCTTGCCAATCCAAGCATCCCTTACAATCATACCCAACCCAACAATAGAGTCACCAATCACAGCATCGCAATTCACTTGTATCCATCCTGTTGGGGGGGAACGAGTAAGTCCGAAGAATTGTCAGGATTCCAGCTGGACAGGGAGGAAAGGAAGGTATGCCGGTTGAGAACAGATTTTACATCGATCTTGATAGAATTGATGAGTGAGCATGGAAAAGGCATTGGGTTGTTATGTCTTGCGATGTTTCTCCTAATCCAAATGCAGTACATCATAGTGGCAAGAATGGCAGCATGCCACTCCACAGCACCATGACGTGCACTAAGTGTGCCAACGAATAGGACAAGGTGATCGATGAGCAATAAGCCAGCTCCCGTTGACTGGCCCAGGTCGGTCAGGGCCTCGCGAGCCTAGCGGTAAGCCCAAAGGTCTTGGGCACGCGGGCAATCCCGAAAAAGATGCTGCATGGTCTCCTCCGCCAAGTAGCATTGCTGACATATGGGGTCCCCACATCACCCCCGTCGAGCCAGCCACACCGCCGTTGAGAGGAAGTCGCCGGCAACCCTCCACATAAAGATGAGAACCCTTGGCATAGCCTTGATCTTCCATATGTCGCGAATCTCCTCCATGGGCCGACTGCTGCCATGCCTGTCGGACATTCGAGCATCGTAGACAATGCTTAAGTAAAGCTGGCCACAATCAACCCATGTCCTCTTGGTATGCATCTGGTGCAAAGCATCCTGAGAAGACCGCAAGGCTCTCAAGAGGTGCAAGACCCGGTCAATGAGCTCCCCACTCGCCCAGGTGCAGATGACCTCCATGTTCCAGTTCCCGACAGGCATGATGCATTCAACAATGCTGGCCGGCCAATGGGAGGACATATCGATGAAGGTTGGCCAGCAGCACAGAGGGAGGATGCCAAGCCAATTGTCCTCCAAGAACCTCACCGACCACCCATCGCCGATGCACCAGAAAAAGATGGAGATAGCATCCAACATCATCCCCATCACCATTTCGCAAACAGGGGACGCATTGTAAGGCACCTTCATGAGCGGGTCATTCATGGAGTATTTCCTTCTCATCATGTCAACCCATAGACTGCATCCCCTGTTGAGGATGCATCTGTAGTTGTCCATTTGGAGCACCCGGTGCCAAACGAGGAGATCATGGAGGCTAAGCCCACTCGCAGCTTTTCGTAACGTAATGCGATCCCAGGCCGCATAATGCATGGCCTTCGCGTAGTCGGTCCCTCCCTAGAGGAACTTCCTGATACGTTTCTTCTTATCATCAATTGTCCCTACTGACACCGCACATTTTCTCAGCATGTGGCAGCGAATGGCTCTGAGGACCGAGGAGGCTAAGACGGCCCTGCCGAAAAGCGAAAGTGGCCGGACCCTCCAGTTGACCATCGTAGCGTCTAGTCTTGGGATCAGAAAGCTAAGGTTTGCGATGGACAGGCACCTCACTGCGATGGGGATCCCCAGGTAGGTAAGCGTCTGGCGATGCTCCATGCGAAGCTTCCAAAGGATTAGCCTGGGTTTCTTTTTACTGAATTTAGAGCTCAAGAAGACCCTGGACTTCGCGAGGTTGACTTGCAGCCCAGCGACATCCCCAAAAGCCAGCATGATGCTCCGAAGAGTGCACGTAGTGGCTCGGGTGGCAGGAGCAAAGAGTACGACGTCATCGGTGAACATGAGATGGCATATACGCGAAAGAGAAACTCGGTGGCTAGGATGTAAAGAGAGGGCGAGAGCGGGCAGCACTGTTGGAGGCCCCGTTGTGCCACCACCGAAAGGACGCGAGCACCATTAATGAGGACGCGAAATCTCGGGCTCCTGATGCATGCCGCAATACAATCGTGCCAAATCGGAGGGAAGCCCATAGCTACCATCATCTCAAGTAGGTACTCCCAGTGAACATGGTCATAAGCCTGCTCCATGTTAAGCTTCACGTCCATGAGGCTTGAAAAAACAGTGCAGGTGCGCATCTTCCCTGCCATCTCCTGCACAATGTTGATGTTGTCTGACATGCTACGCCCGGGGATGAACGCGACTTGCTCACACGAGATAAGGCCGTCATTAAAGACTTCAGCCTCCCATCGAGGACCTGCGCCACCATCTTATAGATGGTGTTGCAGAGGCTGATAGGCCTGTAATGCTCCGGCCTACACGCCCCCTACTTCTTTGGAATCAGTATGATGAGGGTATCCTTCCAGCAATCTGGAAGCTTGCATTCCTCGAAGAATGCCAGCACAGCTTTGATAACATCATCGCATGCGATGGCCCAGTAGCCATTCAATAACTCCGCCGTAATCCCATCGCCACCAGGGGCTCTATTCCTCTTAATTCCCCATAATGCCACGATAACTTCTTCCTCAGTAACCCTGTCACCAAGGTTGGAAGTCTCCTCTGCGTCCACAACCCTTGGAAGCGAGGTAATTTGTGGCATGTTCCCGGGGTCCCCACAACTCCATTTGCGTTCAAAAAAGACCATTACAACTCGCTCAATACTGCCCGGAGAGTCCGTCACCCTGTCCTAATCACCCCGGAGCATGGTTATTAGGTTTGTCCGACCCCGAGCGGTAGCTACTTTATGAAAAATCTCATGTTACCATCCCCAACTTGTGCCTAGTGAACTTTGGCGTGTTGCCACCACTACTGCTCTTGAAGTGCACAGCGACGGTGGAAGGCGGCAACCAAATCCCCAAGCCGCACTTGGTGCTCCTCAGAAAGGCCCTCCCTTGACTCTCTGGCCTGCAGCTCATCAATGTCACGCACCAGCTCCTTATTCCGATTAACTAGATTCCCTACCTCCTCCCGACTCCATCTGTGCAGCACCATCAAGGAGTGCTTAAACTTTGTTGAGACAATCTCCATAGGATTTCCCTTCGCCCACTTGTGCCAAGCCTGATGCACTACATGAAAAGATTGTGGGTAGTGGAGCTGCACACTCTCGAAAAATAACCTGCAGGACTTCGGCCACGGGTTGCTGCCACCCAAGTTGAGCAACAGCGGGCAATGGCCTGTGTCGAGCCGACAAAGGTGATTCACAGAGCTCTCAGGGAATGCAATCAGACCGGTAAGATTCATTAGAACACGATCAAGCCGCTCTAGGATACGTGGGCTACCCTTCTTCCTATTACACCATGTGAATCGGTTGCCAGAGGAACCCAGGTCAGCAAGCGGAAGGTCCTGCATGAAGTCGGCAAAGCCTTGCAAATCTCTACTGTAAATAAATCGGCACCGTCCCCATTTCGTCTCTTGGGCCATAACCAAATTGAGATCCCCTGCAACAATGAGGGGGTCATTACCACAATTAGAGATCCGAATAGTGTCGCAAATTTCCTGCTGTTTATGATGATCTCTTGTTCGATACACAAAGAAATAGTTAAGAGCGCAATCCACACGAGGGGTGATTGAGCATGCCACCATATGAGCCGAGGCCACCGTGATCAAAATCTGAATCCACTTCTTCCACAACAAAATGATGCCAGTAGACATTCCCAACAAGGGTTTAGCCACAATCTCCCTGTCCTTCCCAAAAATAAAATTCGCGTCATACCGGGAGAAGGTCTGCGCCTTCGTTTCCATAAGCACCACGACATCCACATTCCTCTCACAACCAAACGTTGCAAATAGGTCCTAGACTTACCCTTCTTAGCTCCTCTGATATTCCAAATGATAATTAGCATATTGATGTTGGCATAGGTTAATTCCTTCCATCCACTTGCGCATCAGCAAAAGGTCTAGCTCTCGCCATCAACCACCTTGATGGCCGCTACGCCCCACGAAGTGCAGCCCATAGTGAATCTCATATTAAGTGTCAAACCCATCAGGGTTGGTCACTTTATCTCCCGCATGTTCTGCTCGCGGCAAAGGTAGAGTTAATGTACGCCCATCTCCTCGGGCCAAATGGGACGTGTTCATCATCCTCAGTGAGCTGCCCTCCAAGCAATTCTGCATCCAAACCTTACTGTCCCTTGACTCTGGAGCCCACTTTACTCGGCTTTTACCATGTTCCCTGAACAAGCTTCTGGTTCCTTGAGACCTGCTGGCAACATCGTGGCCACGAGATCTACGACTAGCGTCTTTCCCGGGAGGCAAGTTAGCCAATACAGCAGGTCCTTTGTGGGTAAGTTTCCTGCACTGCACAATCATCCAATACCCCTGCCCGTGCCCCTCTCCAAATGTAACATTTGCATGCTCAACCAGCTTACGAGACTCAATGGTATCCTCTGGCACCTCTAGATTATCTTTGCAATGGGCTTTCTCCACCTCCCCCGTGTGCTTCACTTGCCCCACGACGGTAGTCGGGGGAACACCAGGGCAGGCAGACCACATCGCCTCATGCTTACAGTGGCTCTCAAGATGTCCAACAAGGCCACAGGCAAAACAAATCCGCGGCAACCCCTCGTATTCAAAGCTATGATAGGCCCTCCCGAATTCTCCATTTAGCCATATTCCCGACTTCAGTGGCTGTGAAAGATCCACTCAAACACACACACGTGCATAGGAAGAGCACTCCAACCCGACTGTCCGACCCTCCAGAAGGAAGGGTTCACCAATGGCCTTGGCTATACGTAGAATATTGTCTACGTCCCAGTATATATGCGGAAGACATAGGAATCATACCCAGACCGGAGGGCGCATCACAGAGGCGAACTTAGGACTGAACTCAGGCATCCAAATATCGAGCCCCATGGCTTGGCTGATGATCTGCCATGGGCCACCGAGCCAGACGTTGTTCAGTAGCATATTAATTGATAATCTAAATTTGCTTGAGTATGATATGTGTACAACATTGGAAGGAGAATAATGCTAGAAGAACATGTGAAATGATTAAAAATGTAGATATAAGCATTTGTATAATAATAATGGAAAAGATAATTGTAGGATCAAGAAATTAAGTGTCCTGTTTGAGTAAGACATTTCCTCGCCTTATAAATTACACACTTGGCTCAACTACAATATGCATGATTTTTCAAATTTGAAATGAAAACTTTTCTTGACTAAATGCTCCACGTGATCATGTTTCATAAAATTCAATTAGCTATTGGAGAAAAGAGACAATTTTAGAAGTAGGCAATTTGATCTGGACTAACAAGTGGATCTAGTAAAATTGTAAGGAAGAATTCTTACTAAGATTAAAACAATATGATCAAAACTAATCAATGAATGAATAGCCATTGCATAAAAAATGTATAAGAAAAACTGAAATATATTAAATAATACAATTAACTTATAACTTATATTGAAATCACTCAAATTCAAATTAAACTTTTGAAATTGTTATATATTGCCATCATGTAATATGCAATGGCATAATGAATATTATGAATTGTATATTGGTGTTGTTCGAATCCTAATTTAGTCAAAAAAATAATGCAATATACAAATATCCGTTTAGGCGATGTTATTATCATATTCAAATAGACTTTACTAAAATAAAGAAACTTTTATGGCACGATAAAACTTTGTTGGACTCTTAACACTACTCACTTTTCCTTACCATAAGAAATTCATTTGGTATGCTAACCATCTTTCATGCCAATTGGATTGACTATAAATGGATATTAGACCATATAATTATTTTGTCGAATTGTGCAATCATCTAGATCCATAAAATATATTTTGATAAAGGAGTATGATTTACTGAATATGGCTCATTCAATTGCTTTGGACATGGAAAAAAACTTGTTTAAATCAGAACACTAAAAATTTTTGATATTGTTAAATTATTTTATTACATTATCCTAACATGAAAAATTTTACAAAAAATAAAAAAATCTTATATTTTTTTGAAAATATGTAGCACTGAGTTTGCACGTTGCAAGAAGTTTGAAAAAGAAAATTTTAAGCCATGGGTTGTGAAATCTTTTGTCCAATTGAATCCATTATCTTAACATATTCAGACCCAAGAATTTTTCATTGACATAATTTTGTAGATATTAGTGGTGTTATAATATCACTTTTTAGATGAATGATAGTGCCTTTTGATTATTATAAATAATTTTTATTCTTATTTTACTCGTATAGTTTGAAAATTTTAAACAAATTATGACATTATCTGTTTTATATTCCTAAAAGAAAATTATATTTTTAATTAGCTAATTATGCATAAATCTTTGAAAAATCGAGATTTATAGATATTCCATGAATTGTTTTGTCAAATATTTATTGTAATTTTAATTTGAATTAAGACATCCTCTATTCTTAAAATATTAAAAGAGCTAACTAAGTAGAAGACTGTTGGAATAAATTTAATATTTTTTGCATTAAAAGTTTGTTTTCCTTTTTAAAATAGACTGTAAATACTCATGAACATTTGATACATTGATATCATAGAGAAGATTTACTGTCATTATGTTATCTATATATCAGTGATCATTATCAAGTTATTGTAACAATTTTGTATTTTTGCAGTTAGATAAATTATATTTTGAAGTTGATAGTTTCTATTCATTTATAATTTCAAATAATTAATTTTTTTATCTTTTTTAAACAATATTTTGAATATTTTTAATATTTTTTTGTGTTAAAAATTTTATAATTTATAAATCTTTTATACACTTTTAATTATGATGAATTTTATTTTATGTGATAATTATCATTTTTATAGTATAAATTTTTTTTTTATAATGATTTTGTTTATCTTCTTTTATAGTTCTCTTAGCTAATTATTTTTAAAGCTTTCATCGAGCTTATTTAATAGAAATTTTTTTGGCTAACGTCAAGTAGAAATACAATAAAAATTTTAAATAATTTATTAAATTATTAACATCATGATTTTTTTTATTTTGTTATAATTTTTACTTAATGTGGGATATTTCTCTTTGATAAGTTCTAATCAAATATGTCAATAATAAAAGTATTTTATTTTCTACTTAATAAGATTTTGTTATAAATATATTCTTTAGCTAGAATTATTAATTTCAAAATTTTAATTTTTTTAAAACCTTTTCTATTGATTAATACGTTTGAAAATTTTATATCTCGAGTTTTTTTATCATGATAGTATTTTTTATCATTTGTACATTTGTATATTGTCGTATGCATGTTCATTTATTTGTCTAAATTATTATTATACCTTTTAATTAAAATATTTGCAATACGAATAAATTTCCAATATTTAATTATTTAATTTGCACAAGTATATTGAAATTGTATTCTATTTTCTATGATTTTTTATTTGAAATATTCAATGATTTTCTTTCTCAATTTATTTTATATTTTGTGATTGCAATGTTAAGCAATAATTATTGATATACTTCTTTTGAGTTATTTCGCAATAAATCTTAAATATATTGAGTACTCTTTATTCACAAGAAAAATTATCAATAATTATTTTTATGGGATATTATTTTAAATAATTTTCATATATTTTGAAATTTTAATTACCATAACAATGTCTTACATTTTTTAATTTTTTTTATCTCAATGTGGAATTTAAAAATTAAAATAATTAATATGCTCAATTATGCTTTTATGCTACCTCCGGCCAAACCAACATTGATTAAATATTGATGTTAAAAGGAATTTTAAGATCTTAAGCCTTTGTTAAGCTTCCTTGCATATGAGTTGGTTGTACCTATTGTTATGTTTATAGATTAAGTTTTTAATTGTAATATGCATTTTTTAAAAACTTTTAATATAAATTAATTTTTTAATTTTTAAATTTTGTTCATTCTTTTAAGTAGGATAATTTTGATAATTAAGTTAAAAATAGTTTCTAACATATTAAATATACAATTGTTAAAATTGTTTTTAAATATTTTAAGCATATTATCTTTCAATTTTAATAACAAGGCTTTTTATTATATTATTGTACAACTTTATGATGTATCTTATAAATATATCAAATATTTTAGAAATATTTTTATAATTGTGATTTGACTTTTTTGTATTTATTTTTTTAACTTATCTTGTTTTACTTAGCAAAAAACCCCTTAAATAACAAAATTTTTTCAATATTTAAATTTTTTCAATAGTAATAGCTCATTAATTTGTTGTAGTGATAAGAAAACTCTTTGTTTGAACATTATTGTTTTTGCTTATTTTATTTAAATATAAAACAATCTTGTTTTTAATAGTTTTTCTTACAATGCATTTTTTTTGAAAATTATGTTGTCTTGATATTTGACATATTTTTAACTTCTATTATGCTTTTGTTTTAACTATCACACTTTCACAAATCTTTCAATTATCTAATTTATATTTTAGCATTTGTCCTTGCATACTTAAATTCTTAAATTATTTTGATCAGATCACACAATCTAAATGCTTTTAATAATTAAAAACTTTTTAAAAATGATATCTTTATGACAACTAGTAATATTTTAATATTTAATACAAAAAAGTAAAGACAAATTAGCCTTTCCTATAATATATTTATAAATATTTCATATTTTTACAATTTTTTATATCATTAAAATTACTATAAATAATTTAAATATTTATTATAGAAAGCTATATTTTATTATATCATTTTAAAAACATAATGTCAATATTGTTTCGAATATATAAAAATTAGTCTCTAAGAAATTTTTTCGTTCTACTTATGTAATAAACAGGAAACTTTTTTACAAAATATTTATCAATTTTTATCACATTTTATTGAAATTTTTTTAATTTTTTTAGGACTGTCAATTAATCATTTTTACAAAAGTTTTGTAACTTTAATTTTTGTAATGTTATTTTCATATTTATTTTATTTTATTTTTGTTTGTTCTTCATTAAATTTTTGTTATAACTACTTGATAGATTGAACATAATAATTAAAATTTTCAATTTTAAATTATTTTAATAGACATATATCTTTTAGTTGTTTCATTACATTTCTAGGGATATTTGTGTTCATTTCTAATACATTTGGTGATAACTACTTACGTCATTTTTTTATAGTTTTTTTATTTATTTATTTTTTTAATTTTTTTATATTAGCACAATTGGCTTGATTTAATTACATAATTATTTTTTAATATATTATGCATGTTGTTTTAAAATTATGCTGTACTTATTTCATGACTATTTATTATTTTTTTTCTTACAATATATTTAAATGAAATTTATTTATTTTTTATATTATGATATTTAATTTACAACTTTCTATACACTCTCTTGCTTAATATAATTAGCATTTTTTTATTATTTTTCATAGAACAATACTCTTTTGTTATATAGCTAATTTTTCATTAGTTCCTTTACCAAATATTTTTTAATTTTGAAATATTTTATTATACTTATTTCTTTTTAAATTTTAATTATATTTATTTTTAAATATTTTACAATTATAAGAATTGGAAAATGTATTTTTAAATATCAATGAATTATAGAACGATTTATCTACATAGTTAATCATTATTATTTTTTAATACACTAATAGTTTAGCAAATATATAATAACTATATTTTGTTCTGGCGTCAATCTTGCCTTTAATGCAAACATTATAAAAAATATGACTTATTATTCTTCAATTCTATTAATGACGTTATGTCCATCTTTGATTGCCTTAGCATATTTTCCCATAATTTCTATTAAAAAAATTATTTCTTCTATTTATTACAAATTAGTTTCAATAATTTTAAAATTATTAAACCTTATTTTTTCATGATAATTATATATTTCCATTTAAATTGAAATATTAATTTTTTTATTTTTAAAGCAAATTTAATCTTTAAATAGCAAAAAAAGTTTAATAATTTATTAATGAATAATTAATTTTTTTCATTTAAGAAATAAGAAATATATGAAGAAAATGACAATATGAGTTAAATATAAGTAACTAAATAACATTCACATAACAAAAATGATTCTACCATTTCATCTATTTACATATTTTATTATAAGTTTTTTGCAAATTGGGCATTTCTATGAATGAGCCAGTATTAGCGGATTTTAAAGCATAGAAAAAACAAATGATTGTTATATCAAGACATCAAACTAATTAGAATTATAAGGTAAATGAAAAAAATAATTTACATAAAACTAGGAAAAGAAAAACTAATTTACCTGTAAAATAGTAAAAACTAAAAAATCATCTAACTTATTTTACATATATGGCATTCAAATTGAAAAACATATAAAGAAGTAATTTACAAATCATTACAAATAAAAGAAAAAAGCACAATTAAAAAAAAACTAAACAAAATAAAAATAAATGAGAAAGCAAAACATAATATTACAAATATATTCAGAGCATAGTATCAATAAAATCAGATCATAAAAAAAGTTTTACAAAATAAAAAAAACTAAATTTTTTTAATGCCAAAAAATAAAAATAGTAGACATTAAAAAATTTTTGAAAAATCATAAAAATACTGTGTAAACTTTGTCAGAAAACATTGCTCATCTATTGAAAAAAAAGAATACAAAGAAAAAATAATAAAACATATAGTTTATCAATAGTAATTTAATATTAAATTAATAATATATATATATATATTATCAAAAAAAGTAGGAAAAATATTTTATTATACAAAAATATGAAATAAAGAATTATGAAGAAAAGGTAGGATGACAATTCTACAATTAGATTTAGATCTTACTTGTATGTTGCAATGATTAAAAAAAGCTAGACAAATAATTAAAAAGAGGAAGCATGGAAAATTTTTGTGCTCCTCTCTAATTTCATGTTTGTATAGAAAATCTCAATGATGGAGAAATCACATATTATAAAACAAATTTCATATTTTCATTTATAAATGTTTTAGCATAGCAAGAACCTATGCTAGAATACTAAAATTCATGAATAAAAAACATTCCTCATACGCAAACCATTGAAAAAAAATAAACAGTACAAATGTTAAAAAAACTAAGAAATGATCACTATTGACCTTGTAATAAACCTTTTCCTATATTAGTTAATCAAACTATGAAATTACATTATGTATTTATACTCTTAAAAATTTTCAATGAGTTCAACTTTTATATTGAAAATATTACTAATTCCTTTATCAAAATAAATTCATGCAGTTAGGAAAATAAACATTATGCTTAGTGTTATTTTGAATTGTAACTTTTTTCATTCAATGCTCTTGTTAGATTATGCACAAGGTTGATTAACTATTGTGGGTATGTCTTTGAAAGATAATGTTTAAAAGTTTTTTATTACAATAGGAATTACAATTAAGAGGATATTATTGAGATGTTTATGGGTTTCATTTAGAGTTACCTTAGGTGGGTAAATTTTATAAAATTCTTTAGGTATGAATTTTTATTAAATAAATTCAAAACATCATATTTGAATTTATCATTGATGAAATGTAGAAGTGAATTATTGAATAATAAGATGGATATTCTATGTGATATTACATGATCAAAAATGCCAAGCACGCACTTAGCTTAACTAAGTTCTTCCAAAATATAAAATAAATGTAGTGAAATAAACATCACACAACATATTATGTATGTAATTTCCATAATTAATAACAATACAATATTTTTATGTTTTTTAAATTGCATGGCTTCATCAAGGATCATTGAAATTGGTTTGAGAAGTACTATAGGATTAATATTTGTATATTGAATTACGATAATCCTATGTAAAAAATATAGTTCTAGTTAATAAAATTTATACCTTATCATAAAAAATTTAATTTTAAATATATTAAGAGATTGCAAATAATAATCAAATGGATTTTGATAGTGAGTTAACTAATTTCATGCATAAATGTGTAATATGAATCATATTGTACTTTGGGCATTATAACACTCATATAACTAATACATAATTTGAGAAGCTTATGTTTAGAATATTGAATGCAAGGGTTCACATCTTTCAATACTAATGTTTTCATAAGACAACACTAAAAATGTCAAATATTTTGTAAATTAATTTGTTATAAAAAAGAATCTAATCTTCCAAGAAAATATACCTAATGTAAAAATAGTAGGCCACAAGTGTTATAAGTACAACATAAAAATTTAGTAAAATTTTAATGAAAAATGTTTTGAAAACTTGCTTTCAAAATAAGTTACAAAGAGTCTAAGAAAGGGATTGACACTTCATAAGCCATCTTCAATTTCTAGAATTCTTGAAGTAGTTAAGATGCAATTACTTTGCAATGTTAATTATTAGTTGGGAGGTAAAGGAGAGAAGTTGCTTGAAGCTTTAACTCTTATAGGAGCTACTTGGCTAGCACAAAGTGTAATAATTTTGACATATACATGATAGTGAGTTAAGGAGTGGAGTTGCTAAAACACTGTTGCTCAAAAATAATTTTAAAAAACATAACAAATGTTCTAACATCATGTCTGCATTCAAAATAAAATAATGTGAAGGCATAGTGTGGGTTGTAGGAAAATGTTAAACATGATAGAAGAAAAGTCAAATATGGCAATGCAATAAGAAGTGGTTTTGAATCATAATGGTTATTTTAATAGCTTAAAATATGCTTTGTTAGAAAAATAATTGACCTTTTGATAAGATTTTTAATTATATTTTTTCAACCAGTTATGTAATATTAATTTAGTTGTTTTGCATGTTCATAGCACACAATGCTATGTATAAGGAAGATTTACTTAACACACTACATGAAAATGATTCCCTTAGTGGTTTTCATTGATGTAAAGACTACTTAAATTATGATAATAATAGAGTTAAATTTTTTAAATTTTATTTATTTTCATTGGTTTAATATATTTTTTTATTTAAATATTATTTTTAAGGTTTTGAATAAGTTCTCCATTGTATTTTCATCGTTTCTTACAAATGGTGCAAATTTTTAATGTTTTTTCATTAAGAGTGATAGTTTAGTTAGTTTTGCTTTTGGAATTTATGTTTAAAATTACAATCTATTTAAAATTAAATAATAGAATGAATAGAAAGATCCTTTTTTAATAATGGCATTCTATTTCTCGAAATAATATTTGTTTATTCAAAATAATATACAACAATAGTTTTATATCTAAGTGTTTTAGGTGATTATCTGGCACCTAAATATGATTTGAATTTATTTCCACCATTTTTGTTATCCATTTCATCAATACCTTCCATCATAAATTCTATTATAGGAGTTTCTAAAATATCATTGATTAATAATTTTTGCCATATCCTTAATCCCTTGAGTCTTATCTCATAATCGTTTGGCATTATGTTGATTTTAGCAATGCCACCCCAAAAAATGGTTCAAGTTATGAAATTAAGTGTAATGACAATCCCCACAATGACCATGTTGTCCCTAAGAGTGTATTTGTGGTTAGTAATAAAAAATTTGTTAATCATTACAACCCTTCTAACAAGAAACAAGGATTTTGTAGACTACAGCACATCTTTGTTCATCATTTTTTTAATAATTTTGCTTTATTCTTTTTGTTTGAGATTTCTATTTAAAAATGATTATGATGCAATATAAATTGGCTTTGTCTAATTTTTAAATAGTGAGAAATCACTTCCTTTCATATCATTGACATTCTCTTACTAGTCTTTAAAAAATATTTGGCATTATTAACTTTTTCACTCATCTAATAAATGTGTTATACATCGCTCAATGGGCTATTCAATTTTGCTTTTAAAAATTTAGTAGGACATGTGAAATAGAAGTTCTTGATCTCGTTATCCAAAATGTTGAGAAATCCATTACGATATCGGAAGTGGGTAAGCTCCGGTTGTGTGATTTCAATATGGAGACAATATTCTTATTACGCTTTCCCATTTTTCATATGTCTGATGTTCATGTCCATATCATAGAAAAGGTATGTTTATATTGAAAGATGCCAATCATATTAGTCCAATGTAAACAAAGATTGGCTCTATTTAATATAAGAGTTGAGATGCTTTTCCTATGCTTGTATTTGAAAATTCTTTCTACCTATTCTACTTACAAAAAAAATTTTCACAACATAACTACGTCATAACATGAATAGTTTTAATGATAAACAAGTGTAAATGGATTATAACATAATCAACATAGATCATATTAGTCTATTGTCTAAAATTCTTTCTGCACCTTCAAACTGATGTGATTTTGCACATATAGCAAGTTATAATGATAGCCTATTTTTTCTCACAAAATGTTATGATTTGAAGAAGTGTTACAACATCATAAAGCTTTGTTTTGATAGAAGTAAATTTGTTGCATGCTTTCTTGATCCATTAGTTGTTGAAGTTGTATGAACGAAATCATGCACTATGAAGAATAGTACTTGCCACGTATTGTTATTGAACAATTTTTATGTTATAATTTTTAATGAACAAGAACAATAACTCTGAGAAGTAGAAGTACCTATGTTATGAAAACAGTATTTGCATTATACAAAATATATAGAAATCTCGAATAGCCTAATTTTTCCATCATCTAATATGAAAAGTATTCCATATTTCAAATGTCTACCCTCTATGTTGGAAAAATTTATGGAATTTATAGTTTCACTATATTAATAATAACTTTACATTTATCTGGTATTCATGTTAGATCCTTATATCAGTTGAAATTTTTATTGTAGCTTTTTTAGTAAAAAATATCGCCACATTATTATTTTCTTTGTATACCAAGCTCCAATTTGTGTTTAGCAAACAAGTTTTCATACTTACATCATGCAATTTGCTAAATCCAATTGTCTATTTTCTCAATCTTGGAATATATACAATGTCAAACTGCAATCCATTAGAATATATAAATTACTAATTTGCAATTGTTTACATAATTAAAGACCTTAGTTATGGCCATTACCTAGACATTAGGTGTTAATTGATTTATAAAAATATTAAAAAGTCTAAACTCATTTCGTCTAAATTTTTTCTAATAGTTCTGACTACAATAGCACCTCAATCGAGGAATAACTTCTCACCAATGATGTTTTACTACATACAGATCATCGGTGTTAACCGCCAAATTACTTCCATTATTTTTTCCTAAGTTCTCACCAATTAATCAAAGATTCCCAAAATCATTCATTTGATATCTCCTAAAAAGTTGAATGATTAGAGAAAAACTTTTTATAAAGCAACAATTCTTTTTAATATAACATATGTAACATTTGTTATTATTTGATTTAATTACTCAATTACTTAATTATGTTAACTTTCCATATATTGTATGATATTAAAGTGGGCAATGTGATTATGACCTCTCTATTACAAATTTCATATTACCTTTCTTGTTGCATGATTTAATTCATTTCATGTTTTCAAAATTATGAAGTTGCATAATTGGTAAATTAATTTAAAAAATAATCCATCATTATTTATGCACTTTATAATAAAAAAAGAATGCCAATTTAATCTTCATTTAGACATAGTCGGCACATTAAAGCAAGTTGGAAGTTTAGGTTCATTAGGTTATTTAGCAATGACACATGTTTTCAAATATCATCCTTGTTAACACTGACATCATGAAAGCATAGTTGGTGCTTCATAATTGTCATCTATATTTTAGATTTCGCTATAAACCAATGTAGAATGACAACTAAACTACACATCTCAAGTTAGAGACCATATGTAATAAATTCATTGAGTTAAACAAATTTGCATTCTTTGTAATTAAAAGTTTCATTCCTTTCATGCTAGCCCATGTGTTGGATTTCATTCTTGATACATCTGAGATATGGTGTTTTACTAACATGTAGTTAGACCTCAAAGTATTGTTGGTGAGTATCTACCAATTACATTTTACATAAAAAGTTTCGTCATTTTCTTGATTTTTTAAATACCAAGGCTTTTTTCCTCTAATAGTAAATTAATTTTTTTCCTAGAAGTCAAGAAATGCTTAAGATTTTCTTCATTGTCTCCACACAAAAGTCAATTCACTCCATTTTTAATCTATTATAAAACCACATTAGGACTTGAATTGTCATGGCAATATATACTGGAACTAGGAAATTGCATGCTTGATGAGAATGAGTCCACCCATCAAGATAACAACTTCATTTTCCACCAAAGGAAATCTATTTTTTAATTTTATCCATCAAATTTTTCAAGTATGCTACTTTCTTCTAACCTATATATAGAAATAAATAAGCCAAAGGAAGTTTTATTTAATGCAATCCTGAGCCATTACAAATTTGATTAACTTGCGATATACTCTTACTATTTCGTAGATGACCTCTCTTTTATTTTTTATATTTAATAACCTAATAGAGTGTTGGAAAGGCTATAGAAAAATACTAAGATTAATAGTAGTTTTTAAATGTTCTGTAACAATGATAATTATGTTGTTTGTATAAGCTAAGAGAGCAATAGATATAGATGATCTATGTTCTCCATATAATATCATTCTACTTTCAAGAAAAATGTTATTAGGCTACTCTCAAAGAACTCAATGAATTAGATGAAAACAAAGATAGAGGATTACCCTGATTAAGACTGATTGAAAGTTGAAAAGACTTTGGTGATCCACAAATGATTACTGATATCCATGCATCGCAAAGATAATTTGTGAGCACCTTAATAATGTTGCTATTAACACTATACTGGGAAAGTGTCTTACAAAGAAATTTTCATGACATGTTTAATTCATATTCCTAAAATCAAACCTAATAACTATATTATCACTTTTTTTTACTGATAAGAGAATATACTAATTACTAAACTTTAAATATGTTTTGTAGAATATCTCTACATTTATAAAACTTTTTTTCTTTAAAGAAATCAAGCTATAAAAATTTGTTATATTTAATCAATGGTGAGAATTATGAATATTATTTTCATGTTGTTCTTAATAACATTTAGTATAAAATCAACAAAGATTTCTAGGTTATGTGATTTATGAATATATATAATTTTTGTGCCTAAAATACCCCAAAGAATTAGAGATCTTATAAAACTTCTTTAGCTACATTCAACGCAACATTTGAGATTAAATCAAAATAACTAATGAAGAAATTTCCATTTAAACCATCTAGGCCCAAATTGCTATCTAACTTCATATTAAAATTTTTATCTGTATTTCCTCCTAGTGATATCTTACATTATTCTATTGTTAGTTTTCTTTTGTTAATAAGGTAGTTATGTAGTTAACCATATTTTCATCTTTAATTACTTAAGAAGAATTAAAAAGATTCTAAAAGTGGTTGTTTCTAATTGTCATTATTTTGTCCTCTTTATTTGTTTGTTCACTTTGTAACTATTGTATAAAGGAGTGTTGTGTTTCTTTCTCCATCTATTAGCCATTTAATCCTGTTTTTTTTATTTTAAATAAAATTCCACTAATTCAAAATCTTGTGAATAATAACAATTAACAAGATATAACACTTTCCACTAATCCTCATTTTGTTTTCATAAAAGAATTACATATTTGTTATTCACCTCTTCCTTATCCAATCTAATAGAATATAAAATTTTTTCAAACATTGATTTTTTCATCCTTTATGGCTTATTTTATGACCATTTTATTTTTAAGCTAGGTCGTTCTTCCCAAAGTAGTTTAAAGAATAATTCTAATTATTCTCCATTATTTATGCAAATGTAATGTGATTCAAAAACATGTTATGAAATGTAAACTTTTTTGGAGATGAAGGATTAATTTTTATGACAATTATTAGAAGAGGAGCAAGTCCTGATCTAGTTCTAACAAAATGATGATTTATAAATGTTGAAAATAGTTCTATTTATTTCTCATTAACTAGCATCCTATTTAATCTTTTCCAAACCATATATTATTAACATTTCATACCCACATAAAAGAATGACTAAAAAATGACTGTTTCTTAAGGTGATAGAATTATACAATCAACAAACTCTTGCATTAGTTTTAGTTTAGGAGTAGACTGCAAATTGTAAACATTTGAAGATGTGATTTCATGAAAATCCCTACGCACTATCCATGGATTTGTTGTGTCGTTGACAATGTGAAATGACTCTCCTTTAGTAGATTCTTTCTAGATACCATGCTTTTATAATAGGTGAAAGTGTAGCCATCTTTAGTAACCTAGTCTTGATGCTTGATGTTGATATAGATAAACCACTTTTCATTAACGTCAACATTACAATTGAAATCCTTCCAAAGAATCTATATCTTGTTTGATTGACTGTAATAATAATGCTAAAAATTGAGTTTAATAGAAAATTTTCATGTCTTATCCATAAAAGAAATAGGTTCCAAAAAGGGAACTTATTTAACAATATAAATTTTAATAAATTAATTAATCACTTGGCTAAACCATTTTTAGTAGCTTCACAAATATTACAAAATAAGGATTCAATCACTAAGAAAAGCATTACCTAAAATTTGGATCATTGAAATTATCCTTTAATATGTTTTGGGATAATTGATTTTTTTTAATCATCTACAACGTTTTTCTCATCCTTTGACATTTCAATGGATTTAACTCATTAGTATGCATTTCAAACATAGAGGTTGTTGATCTTTTAAAATTCACTAAGACTTCCAAGATCTACTTTACCATATCGTTGCAAAATTTTATTAAATTAATTTTTTGAATAAAAATCTTAATCATTTTCTTTCTCATTCATTAATTAGTGTGCTAGATAGTTGCACTCCCTTGTATATATTAGTTGTCTTTATTAACATTAGGGATGTGATTTTTATTTTTTTTTTATTAAGACATGTGATTGATCATCCATAATGGATTTCTTGGCTTAATAGTTAACAAGTAAAGTAGAAATTTTTGTTCCTTCAATCGTTTCCTATTGTTGGTTATTTTAATTTACATCTTCATTGACATTTTTTCAATTAATTACATGACTCAATTCCTTCATACAAAAAACAAGATGATCTTAAGAGTTGTCGAATTATTTTTAATGTTTGCCTTCAACTAGCTCATTCCTATGTTTGTGGCATCCTTTGTCAAGTTTAGGTAAGTTATTGTACTAGATGTTTTGGCAAACGATATTTTTTGAAATACCATTAATAGAAATTCCAATTTTGTTTAACTCTTTTGTTAACTCCATGTCATTACATACACAAGAAATTTTATGATGTGCAAAATTTAAAGTAGCAACATCTAACTTCAAAGGGCCTAGTTATTCACATTATTAAGAGAAGTACTAAAACAATGACTTGCTAGTTGCTATGTTGTGTTGCAACACACACGATTGTTTTCAATTCAATTGAAAGAAAGGGTAGAAGCCATACATAAATGAGATTGACTATTAATAATCTTAAAACATTTACTCAAATTCACATCAAAATAACTTACGTGAATGATGAAACATGTTAAGAAAGATTTACAAAATTTTCCTTCAATTTAATAAGTTCCTTTTGCAACATAAGAGAATAAATTTTATTAACATGAACATTTTTTTTGTTAAGCAAATATTCTATTAATTGAAAACATCAATGTAAGAATTGCTTACAAAAAATAGTTTTCATAGTAAACATGCTTGTTTCTTAAGTCATTTAGAAAATAAATGTGTTACTATGCTACCTCTAAGAATGACTCACTACTTCGAAAGTTTCATGCCTCTTATAACCCATGAATATGTTATTCATGCTTGTTTCTTTTCACTTTTAAATTAGCAAAATGTTCATTAGCTTCATTATTTATTTAGTTATTAATTATTGCATTTATATAAATTATCGTCACATTAAACAAGTGAGATATCACCAAGACATCAATTAAACATTGCACCTTTGATTAACAAACTTAGTTTGAGAGTACATGATGTTACTTTCCCTTTCTACTCATTTTGCTTCTTCTCTTTCTATTATAAAATAGTGATTTGAAAAAAATTATCTCCAGATAAGTTAAATCTTTCATTTCTTCACAACTAGAAGCAAAGTGTAAAAGTTTTTGTCCTCTTAGGTTAAGTTGAACAATTGACATGACCTATGACCCCTATCACCAAAAATAATGCTAAGACAGACAAAATGGTTCAGAATATTATTTTTTATGATTCCAAAAAAACTTTAAAAAATTTTTTCCACAATACATAATGTTTCCAAAGAAATAGAGGACAATCCACAATGTTAACAGATATTAGAAAAAAATCACCACAAAAAGCAAGACAATGATGTTGTATTAAGAACTTCTACATTTAAACCATCCCATTATGAAAACAATTAAAAGGCCTACACTTGCTATAAGAAGATGAAGAGGTGCCTTTTTTAATTATTAACATAAATATTTTTTGCTATCCAACAAATATTTTGATCATTTGAAATCCTTGATTTATAAACATACAATTATTGAATAAACAACAATTAAAGGAAATAGAAAAAAGTACACAAAGCACGTAATGGTTTCAAATGCGTCTGCCAAGAACACAATCCCTTCATTAATCCATTATCAACCTAGTCAACTTCCACTATACTAGAAACATTTCCCATATGATGGGCATACTAAAAATCCTTGCAACAAGTTTATCAATCACTGATTCAACACAACACCTATGAGGTTACAGTCATTAGCCAGCCTTGACCATAACATAACAACAATTATGGTATTTGAAAGATCAAAATTTATAACACATAGAAAATGTTTTACACCTTTTATGTTAATCCCTTTTTCGAAAAAGTGACATAATATCTAAATGTATGGTGAAGATATTACTATAATTAGAATCAACTAAATCAAGATAATAGAAGAAAATGTGTTCATCCACCTATTCTAAGATAAAAAAATAGTCCTACCTATATTCTTAATGAACCACTCATTTTTAAAAGCAAGTCGAATAGTTTTAGATGTTTTCCCAGGGTGATTAAACTAGCCATTATGAACTTAGTAATTTTTTTATAAACATGTAATCATTAGATCAATTTAGTGTAATAGTTTGATAGAGCTCATTGCTTTAATGAACTAGCCATTTCATAATTACATATTTGCAGCATAAGTTTCTAATGCAACTTTGACATAAATGAAGAGACAATAAAAGGAAAACCTTTATTGCCTTTTTTATGTTTTTAATTTTTGTTCTAAATGATCACTCAAATTGCACAAGAATAATAAATTTATTACATTAAGCTAACTTATCTTAAAAATATAAAAAGGGGGACATATATGTAGATCTGTTAGGATTGTTTTGCACCATATATTCCCACCATAATATGATAATGTTTTGTTAACAAATTTTACCATAACAAAAAGTCATACACATAAAGAGAATATGATATTTTTTATAATGCATTGTAACATTTTTTTTCTTTAGTCCTCTATGTAGTGAACCAAAAGAAATGATTCACACAAGTAGAACATTCTACTTTGCACTATTTCATATGAAAGTTATGCAAAAACAAAAAAAAAATGCCTCCACTTCCATGGAAGGTACAACTTTCTAATAATAAGAGGCTTGTCATTCAATTTAAGTTAACAATCATATCAAAGTTACAAATTATATAATACATGTTCAACTCAATTATAGTTTAGTAAAGACTTCAAATTCTCATAAGAAATAAAAATTTTACACATAAGAAAAAGAGCTTGTATAAATATCATATGTTGGAGAGCTCAACTTTTAGAACTTTAAAAAGAATGTGACAAGATAGATAGCTTGTAAAACTATATTAACACTATATATTTCTATCTCAATTGATAGTCATATATACATAATGAGATCATTTTAAATGTATGACCAATTTATAGCTCTAATTTTTACGAATAAATTAATTAAAAAAATAGATCGTACATATGTAACATTAGTCATCATATTTGATGACCATAAATTAGGGTAAATATTAAGCTTATTTTAAATTATTTTCATAATTTATGTCACATATTTTGAATCTATGATATTTTGTATTGACTATCATGTGTTCTAGAGCTAAACATGTCAAATGAAACTTAAGAAAATTGTTTAATTGGGATGATTGCTTCATAATTTTAAAGTAACTACAACTTATCTTCAAATGAAATGTTTAATTGTTTTACTAATTAAAATATAATGAACATAAGATCATGAAATTGTTTAGCTACAACATTTGAAGCAAACCCACTCGACCCTAGATCTGGAAGTTAATGGAGCAACTAAGACGAGTCATCAATCTTCAATGAAACTTAAGGTGTATGTATGCCATGCTGCATCACAATTTTTCACTTTCATTAGTTATTACTAAATATTCATAATAGCTCAACAAATAATTACTAGATTATCTTTAAAGAGTTATCTCAAATAGTTTTTTAGTTTACTCTACAAAATTGTATTTAAAAATTGAAATGCAAATGTCTCCATCTCATTTTGTATTTTTTTATTCAATTTGTGCATTGATATAGTTTTTATACAATTCATTATGATTTTAATATTTTTTAATTTATTTATTTTTAATATTAAATATCATAATTTATTTACTGAGACAATATTTTGTGTCCATTACAAAAACATAATTTTTAAGGTTTTAAATTTCCTTTAGATATCGAAATTTTTAATTTTTGTGTAATTTATTTTTTTTAATTTGTTGTTAGAATTAGGAAAATTTTCTGCACAATGTATGCACATAGCTTTTAACATTTTTAGCGTTAAGTTACAATAATGACATATTTACATGTTAAAATTCATAACAATTTCTATTTACAAAATTATGTTTATTCGGTTTGCATTAATAAAAAATGTACATGCTAATGCATTTTCAAGATTTTCTAATCTTTTGTTAGATTATTTTTCTCTTTTTTACTAAAATTATATTATCATATTTTTTAATGAGTTAATTATTTCATAAAATAATACAATTTAAACTTTTAAGTCTTTTCTATTAGTAATAATACGAAATCCTTTTTATTGATGCAAAGGTCAGAATATTGTCTCATGAATATATTAAATAAATAAATTTTATATGTCTATTATTTATTAATATTTCATGTTTTTTTTTTAATTTTGGTAACTTGGGATCCACTATTGTTTTTAATGTGATAATTTATATCATTAAATTATATCACATAACATACCTACTTCTAATTAAATAATCAATAAATTCAAATTTTATATAAAAGAAAGTGAACTTTTAACAAATGTTTTATTAGTGTATCATGTAAATTTTTTTTAACTTTTGGATAATTTTCTCACTTCATTGTCATAAACATTTTATGATTCAAAATAATCAATTTTTAATTGTTTTTTATTTTCATATAACAAATTTGGTCTTTGGACATTTTTTTTAAAAATTATTATGAATATTATTTCTAAAATCCCTTTACACCTTATTTTTATTTTTTAGTTGTTTCATTATTACCATTTTTTCTACCTTTCAACTTTCTAGATTTCTCGATTTACAACATAATGTTTATTTTTCTTGCATTATTAACAAAACTATTTGTTAATATACTATCCAGATATTTTAATGACCTTTACGTTTTTAATATTTATCAAACAAATTTTATGTATTTTTTAAATTCCTTTTTTAATATAGTGTTAAAGATAATATTTACACAAAATGCTCTGCACATGTTTTTGATTTGTGTGAAGCAATAACTATATCTTGATGCATAGTTTCTTAAGTTTTTGAAATTCCAAATTTCTTAACAATATTTACTATATTTAATATTTTATTATAAAAAATTAACATTTGAAAACAATGCTTTACTAACAAAATTTATTTCATTTCAGCAATATATTTAAGTATTATATCATAAATTCCCATTATATTAACACTTTTTCCTTTTTCCTTTTCTTTTTCATTTTTCTATCTTTAGTAAAATATTAATAATTCATAAGTTATTAAAAATAAACTTTTGATGACTTACGCATTTAATTAGGTATGATAAATATTTTTTTAAAATTTTTTTGTGATATATTTAATATTATTATTATTCATTATCAATTTTTCATATTTTATATTTTTTTTTTCGAACATTTGTTTTCTATCTTTATTTTGGTAATGTTCTATTTTAACAAATCTTAAATTTTTTTGTTATATTACATATATCTCCTTTTATTTAACACAATTTTTTTATTTAATTTTAATTTTTGGTGATTGTTATTTTATTATATGTATTATTTTTTATTAAGTAATGTTTTCTTTTTGTGGGGACTTTTATTTTAATTTAAAACTTTCCTTGCTCTCCATAATAATTTTCTTTCATCAAATTGTTTATTTTTTTATTTCTTCATTAAAGAGTATTTTTTCTAATATATTAATTACATCTTTTTGGACATTTCAAAATCATGTTTTTAATTCATATAATGTTGATAGGAAAATGAGTTTTAATAAAATATATAAAAAAGAAAATATAAGTAGTTTTTGTCATTTAAATTTTTTTTGTTAATATAACTTGTTATTTCATTATGTTTTGTAATTTTTGGTTCCAATATCTACAAGTTTTCTTTGAAAAGACATGATATTCTTTTTATATTATGTGCATTGTAATTCAAGTAGACATGTCATAATTGAATGATTATATTATATTTTTATTTACAACAATATGAAAAATTTTTAACAAATTTTTTTTTGGTCAATATTTAGTAATTTCTTTAATATTTTAGTTACAACATATATCACCTTCCATTAGATGTAAATTATTATTTTTATTACATTTTATATAACATATTGTGGACAAGTTATACACATTGTTTTTATATTTTAATTTTTTTAACTATTGCATTATGTTTAAAATTTTTTTTTCTTTAACTACATTTCTTGAAATCTTTTTATTTTTAAATATTTTTTTGTATTAAATTTACAGCAATGGTATTTTGCATTAACAAAATACAAGTAATATTTTATTTTTGTCATGTAGTCAAAACTTTACATTGTAAACTTTATGTATCCCAATAATTTCATATTATTTTTTTATTCTTTCTTTTTTAACATATTCAAAAGTATTCACTATTCCTATATTAAGAAAAATCTCATTTTTATCACATTTGTTTTTTATTAAACATTTTAATATAGTTATTTTTTCTTTAACTTTTAACTTTTTCATTCTTTCATATTTTGTCATCATTATTTATCATCAATTCTTTTCACAGTTGTATTTATGATTTAAAAAGTTCAATATTATTTACATTTGGTCTCTCATAATTGTCTACGATTTTAAGTAACATAAGGAGCAGCCTGCCCATGGTTTTTAAGAAACCATTTTCTTGAATGTGATGCATGTTCGAACATTTTAATTTCAAATACTTTTCTACTTTTTATCTGTTATTATAATTCTAATTTATTTTTTATTTATTAAACATTGAATGTAATTAACCTTTTTATTTGAAATGCTAAACTAATTTGTTATGAATTAAACATTTAATAGTAATGGTAGTTGTTTTTTCTACATGTTCAAAAAGTGTTTTTGCACTAAAATATTTTTTTGTTATAATGTTGATAAATTTTTATCATAATGGTTTTTTTAGTTTTAATACTTTTATTTTGAAATAAATTTTCCTTTATCAAATTACCCCAAAGTGTTGTTTTAAATTTGTAGAAACTGAAACTTTTAAAATTTTAGCTAGGTATCTATTGAAATTTTTCAGTTTTCATTTGTAAAAAGCTATTTTGTATTTATTCTAATAAACATACAATATTTGTTTTGAAGCTTTTCTTTTTATATTATAAAAAGTTTTTTTTGTTTTGAAAAACATAATGTATATTTATTGTGATAATTTTTATTATTTTGCGTAAAACATTTTTTAGATATTAAAAATTCATATTTATAATTAATTTTGTTGTATATTTGATGTGATGATGATAAAGTAAGTCTAAATATTTGCTTACACTTTGTTGAGCTTTGTATTATATTTGTTAAATCTCAAGATTAATGGTAGTAGTTTGAGTTTTTTTGAGCAAAGCTACAACTTAAATAAATAATAAATTTAGATGGCTTAAATTACTAACTTTGGAGCCAAGAATAATTGGATTTGTGGGGTTGCTAATGCACAAAAAAGTATATTTCTAAATCTTTATGGATAGCTTGTTCAATGATGTAATTTCTATGCAATTATGACACAAATAATTATCATTTTGTTTTTATATTTAGGTGTGTATTTAAGTTGTATTTAAATAGTATTTGTCTTTTAATTAAAGTATTTGACTTTTAAAATCATTTAATTGTTGAAATAATATATATATATATTGTAATGTTTTCAATATTTTTTGCACTTCAAAGCCCAAAAGGACTTGAGTCATGTCTATGGTTCACAATATAGGCATGGGACATGAGTAGCTACACATTGCGAGCTCTACAAAAATCAAGGTAGGATTGCTCAGATTATCGATTTAAGTCATAAGGGTTTTAGCAATTTTGGTTCAATATATTCAGGGCATACCTCATTAATCAGCTTAATCATAGGGAGTTAAGAGGGACTCATGAATCTTTTAAGAAATTGGGATAAGTCAAACTCATATTGGTGACCTAGGTCATAGCTTTCTGAGAACATTATGGAATTGTCAACGTTAATAGGCTGAATCATAACGAAGATATTATAAGCATAAATCACATGAACTATTTTGCAATGTGAGACAAAAAGAATGTTGTTGCCATACTTAGGTTTTTCAGCACCAATTGATCACCTATTTTTGCTATCAAATGGTCTAGATTATACCAGTATTGGTGAAATGTTTACTTAAACATAGCCATTCTTTTGGAATGTTTGATTAAGCTACTTAATGTCTCTCTCCCTTCATCAATAATAAGCAATTTAACATCACCTTCGATCTAGCTTTTTAATCTGATGTTCTAGATCTTATCCCAATATGATTAAATATATATCGTTTAACAATTATTCTAGTCAAATAGCATTTGCTTCAAGCACCTAGAATGAAACAGTAGTTGTACCATCATTTTCGTTCATATTACATGTGATGGCTATTTTTCAAAAAAAACTAATTTGAGCTATTAGAGGAACCATTTTTAGCCATCAGTATTGCAACACATTTATTAAAGATTTAAAAAATATAGAAATTATTTTGTGCAAAAATTGTAAAGTTTACAAATTATTTTGTATAGTCATAAATTTTTGTGTTATTAGGTGTCTCATTGGAGTATCTGTGTTTATTTGCTTTACTCGCCACATGAAATTGAGTGAGTATCAATTAATCATCAGGGGTCGATGTATGCACTAGTTTTAGCTCAACCATTTAAAACTCCGTGTATTTCATCTAATATTGAACAATCTCATTTCAAAAAATAATATTTTAAAGAAATAATTTTTACTTTTATGAATAAAATTTTTTCGAATAAAATTTTAGAATAAAAAAATTTGATAAATACATAATTCATCCATCTAGCCTTTTATATTTTGCATCATATAATTTATAATAAATTTCACGTGTTAGTTGACTTCACTCTTACTAAATGTTTGTCATGCCTGTCAAAATAAGAATTATTTTTCAATAAAATGTGAAAATAATTTTTCAAATTTTAGTTATTATGTTATGTTAATGTTTTTTTTAATTTTAATATTTTTGACAATTTTACTTACAACATGGTCATTGTTTTTCTATTTTGTTAGCTCGTTTAATTTTTTGTAGATATTTTTAATATTTTGCAAAACTAGTCGAAGATATTTTCTTTTTTTTGACAATTTTTTATTACATTTATCATGGTTAATTTTCAATTATTCGATTTAAAAATTTATACAAGTTTTTTAATTGGTAGAAGAACTTGTTATTTGTAATAACTCAATTATGATGCTTGTAACAATGAAAGAAATCTTTTATTATTCAAGATATTTTTTATTTAGCATGTTTATAAGAAAATAAAATTAGTTTTTAAAATTTTGTTCAAATAATTACTGTGTGTTTTATAATTATAGTATTCTAAAAGTTGTATATATTTTTATGTTGTTAAACATTGTTGTTTATAATAAGTTTTTTTTACTTGGCTAAGAAATTTTATGTTTTATCATGATCTCTTTATACTATATTATATTTTATTGAAATGATAAACTATCTATATTTCTGTTTATTGTTGACTTTTTTTATTTGGACATCTTAAAATTAAAAATGTTCACTATCATGTAATATTATATTGATATATTAAAATTTTCATAAAATCTTTTAAAAAATGTTTAATTATTTTGCTGATTTTATTAAATAAATAATTTTTATATTGTTTTGAATAATTTATGTATTTATATTTTATATTATTTATTTTCAAAAATATTTAGATTAAGTTTTCAGAAAATTTTTTCTTTTTATACCTTTTATATTTTTTTAATTAATTGCTTATTTTAGGCAATACTGTTTCTAAAACTTTGTCATGCTCATAATATATAGACCTTTTTTGTCAACTTCACAAAAATATGTTTTCTAATATTCCATGTGCCTCATTATCTTTATGATTGATATAACTTTTTTTGAAAAAACTTCTCTCAAATTTTAAGTCTTATTAGCCTTAGATGATTAGGAAGACCATTTCTCAATGTACAATCAAATTTTGATTATCTTTTATCTTTTTAGTACAACTAATATATGTTTTTTTAATTTTGCAAATAGTGGTTGTAACGTTAGGACAATTAGTTTCCAAAATTACATATATGTTTTAAAACATCTGGTGTTTTTAAAATATAATAACAACAGGAGACTTATATCAAAAAATTTTATTTTACAAAACATTTTGATTATCAGTCAATATTTAAAAACAAATATTTTTTTTGCAACTTGTTGAAATTATTTTACAAATTTTCATAGCAATTATTTTTTTAATTCTTTCCACTTGTCCACATGCACTTTGTGTGTGCATGGTTTTAAATGTTTCCATCAATTAGTTGACATTATAATAAAAAAATATTAAAAATATTTTTCTTTTTTAGATATTTTTTTATTTGAAAATTTAATGTAATTAGAATCTTATGAGAATTTTAATTATCTATAAGAAATTTTTTTAATTTCAAAATACAATTTGTGAATAATGTAGTTTTTTAAGTACAATTATAACTAAATATGTTAATAATTTGTTATCAATAACATTTCATTAAATTATGATTTAAGTATGCACTTATTAATTGACATGATATTTTTATTGTTTTGCTCTTTACTAATTTTTTATGTAGACTTTTTAACCAATATATTCATATGTTAATAGTTTTATTGTATTAATATTTAAAATTTTCTTTCTTTTATCTTATATTTTTTCTAACTGCTTTCCTACATTTATAAAAGATTTTCTATTGTTGATATTTTGAAAACATTTTTATACAAAGCTTAATATTTAGTATTATTATATTACTCTTATTAATTGCAATTGTCATATAATATGGTCAACTTTTGTATCTTAAAAAACATATAATACTTAAAACTATTTTATTAATTATTTTTGTTGAGGTATTATCACGTTGACTTCCTATGTCTCAATCTCAATTATCTTATTAATTTAAGATTTATTTTTCATACTACCTTAACATATTTTAAAATAATTTAAATATTTTTAATTTCTTATTAACTTATTTTATATTAAAAAAAGGTAAAATATTATAGAAAAAATTAATTATAAAAATGACACAATTGATTAAAATTTTTTAGTAAATGTTACGAAAATTTTTTTTTCATAAAAGTAATTTTTCAAAATACATTAATGGAATTAAAAAATTTTAAAAAAAATCAATATTATTAAACATTTAAATTGTTCAAATTACATCTAAGACAACAAAATTTACCAGCACACCTTTCTAAAAAAAAGATTTAAGAATAAAATTAAAAATACAAAAGTCTATAAAAATTTAAAATTTATAATATACTTAAAATAATAAAATTTCACAAGAATATCTATAACAATAAGTGGATGACTTTGTGTAAACAATTCAATAAAGTTAAATAAGCAAAACATTTTTGGATTTTAAAAAAATATAATAAATATAATGAACTATCAAAAGTTATTATCATTTTATGTGTATGATGTCACAAAGCATGTTATACATATTCATAAAAATAAAAAGTGTGAAATTATAAGTAAATATATTTCATTATTTTTCAAATTTATAATATAAAAAATAAATTACACCAAACAAGCATAATAAAACGTTAACTAATGTAATAATTAAGTTTACAGGACATTGTAATAAACCTAAAAAAATGTGGCAGTAGCCCAAATTATTGTACAAAATTGTTATTTTCAAACAAACAGTTGCATTTCTTTAAATATTTCACATTTGAGGCTGAACTGGTTACTATCTTGTTTCTTAATTTATAAATATGTCAAAATAATCTTATGGTAAAGAAATTGATGCAAATCATTTTTAATATTTTATGAAAGGAACTAGAATATTTAATATATGGTTTTAGATTTGCAATTATTATTATATTTAAGTTACACTTTTTCTGATATGCTTACATCTTAAATGTTTTGTGATACATGTACTCCTGTGTTGACAAAATAAAATTTTTTTCCTTATTAATTAAAATTTTGGTTAAAAAGTTCGATATATTTTTATTTTTCATATAATTTGTTAGATTTTGACAAGTTGCATTAATAGTAATAAATGTTTCAGATTTTTTATTGTCATAACAACATTATGAATTTTTATATTTTTTACTTTTTGATAAATATTTTTTCATTGCAAAACTTTCTTATTTAAAATTATTTTGAACATTTATAATGATATATTAAACAAAAAAAAAATAAAACTTAATTTAAGTTTATATTTATAATTTTTAAAAAATATATTAATCATTTGATATTTTTTCGTAACGAAATGCTCTTAACTTTAACAATTTTTTACTCATTTAGCAATTGTGAAAATCATTCCCATTATAATTTACTAGTCATAATTTTTGGCATTTCAAATCTTGTAATGTTATTGTTATTTTGAATTTATTTAGTGTTTTATACATTATTTTGTCTATTCTTGGGTTATAAATTTGATTTTAGAAACTATACATATTTACTCAATTTTATAAAAAATTAAAAAAAAATTTATTTTTTATTTTGAATTAAGCATTTATAATTCATTTTTTATTTTTCACAATAGAATAATAAATATGTACTTTACCTTTCTTTAAGAAGTTTTCTAAGAAAAATATTTTTTTCTTTATCAATATGATTTATTAGAATGATGTACTTTTTGTATACACTTGAATATTATCTATGTTGGCATTTTTTGTTTTCAAATCATTCTTAGTATTTATTGGGATAAAACTTTGTAACATTTTTTAAAGAAAAAAATTTATATTTAAAATAATGTACCAATAATCATTCAAGTTTGACGATGCACTATTATGAATGGTATTTCTTCATACTTACTTGTCTATATTAATAATATGCTATATCAGGATAATTCAGTTAACAATTCAAAAAGTTAATGATGGGAAATGAGCAATTGAAAATTTGTGTAATAAGATTTCCTTGGTTTTTTCGTAGTTGCACAACAAACTTTTGAAATTTAGCATCTTATCATTGGGACAAAAAAAATCAATCTTTATGCCAATTACTAATTATGAATGTATAGTATTTGAGTTTTATCCATGTTCAATATGGTCCTACTTTATAATGTAATATTATAACAATATTTTTTCTATTGGTTATCCGATTGACCAACCGTTTTTGTAATTTTTCTAGTTCTGTGGTTGCCCTCAATATAATTGATGTACCAATCCACCTTAATTGCTTTCAACACTTGCTTAATTTGCTAAGTATTTTTTCTAACTTTAATGGAAGTATTTGGAGACCTAGGACCATTCTATGATATGCGATGTGGTTGAATTCAGTCATTAGCATGCAAACCTTTTGCCATTTACTCTTCCAAACACTTTGTCACTGAAAGGACACCTGCTTCCATATTAGAGCAATGGACATCTAATTAGACAAGAAATTTTAATATTTTATCTTTCTAATCCCAAATGACTCCTGCAACTATAAACAACCCCTTCATACAACATTTCTGTACAATAAGTTTGACTTTTCTAACAAGCGGCAAGCTCTAGTTGACTAAAATGTATGTTGTAAACCACATTTAACATAATGGTTGATACAGTCCCAATTGTACCAATGCCAAATTTTCTTAAATATTTTGTATAAGAAAAAAATATTTGAAAATTTTATTGCAACTATTGATCATGTTTTTTATAAATCTTATATTTGGCAAACTAGTATCCTTATTTGCCTTAATATTCCATGCTTTTAAAGCATTTCTTTTCATTACTAGACCATTTATATACTTTATATGCACTTAATATTACCCTTTAGATGTTGAAGTAATTTGTTATGTTATATTTCATATTTCTAAACACTTTAGCATTTTCATTGGAAGAATATTTTTTGTAAATTAGACATGCAAAAAGGTTTTAATTTCATCATTTCTCTATTTCAATGATGAAATCTTATATTTTAATATTCTTTGTATTTTTACTTAAACTAAGAAGTTTTCCTCACAATGACTAAATTTTTTTTTAAAATATTATGTAAAAATTTTGAACATTTTAATTATTAAATTACACTTGCAATATAATTTTTCGACTTTTACATTTTTTATTCTTATCACTTTAATTCTTCTTTGTTAATCATTACAAAAATGATAAACAATATTCTAATACCTTAACTATTTTTTAAATTCCTATAAAAATAGTTGCATTAATAATAAAATACTTCTCATATATTTAATATTGAATAATTAGAATGTTCACGTAGAAAATTTTTTTTTACATGATTTCTTATGGTATTAAGAATTCAAGTTTTTTATTTACATTGAAATGTTATTATCTAGCTACTAATATTGTGATTTTTTCATTTTATTATTTTATTGTTAGCATTTGAATCATACAATTTCTATGCCCTAAATTGTCAAAACAATTATTATCAATACATTTTGTAATTAAAATATTTTACCTATTACAACAAAGTTTTCTGAATCGATTTTTTAAAACTATTTAGCAATTTTGACAAAACTAGTATTAGAATTTAAGTTTTCATTTTGATTTAAATATTTACCATTGCTTTTTAACATGAAAGATTGGAAAGTTGCTTGTTGTCTTGAAGACATAAAATTTTCTTAAATTCCAAAACATTAGAAAGATCTCATCAAATTTGATGAAACATAATATCCTCATCTTGCGTTAGTATACTGAATGATAGTAATGCAAGTGAAGGCATAAGTCTTTCTAGATGTTCATATATCCCCATGTATTGAAGATATCTTGCAAATTCAAATAAAATTTATAAGTAAATCTCAAGCCATTTAGCCTTTAAATTTTACTAAACTTCAAAATAATAAAATTTGAGCACATATAAAATGAAGGATATTAAGTGAAAGATCTTTTGATGTAATTTCTTTGCATTAGTCTTCTATCAAATATTTTTCATTTGTTACAAATCATAAAATTCTACAAAGCTCTCACCAAACTATACAGACTCAGTATCATTATTAATGGATAATAAATGCAACGTTCACAATGCAACTAGTGGTGTAGAGTTTTCTTGAAGCCCCTTTATCGTTACGCATTAAAGACATCGCACAAAATTTAAAACAAATATATACGTAAATCAAAAACAATGTACCCTCTAAATTTTATTTCCACTTTTGAGATTGCTTATTTTCAACTTCAACAAATTATACAATACAATTTCAATGGCCATTCTTGTACTAGTTTTCTATCAAACACACATTCAACCATGTTTATCAACTAAGGAAAGATCACACTTTACAAAATATTTTTCTTACTAGTCAAT
Organism: Vanilla planifolia; assembly: GCA_023846275.1. NCBI lineage: Eukaryota > Viridiplantae > Streptophyta > Magnoliopsida > Asparagales > Orchidaceae > Vanilla > Vanilla planifolia. Next base: position 3,154,870 of record JAIUJO010000023.1, read on the forward strand.
GCATATGGGGTAGTCATAATAATAAAAACAAAACATATTTGAGCTACTTAATCGAAAATATTTAACACATTTATGTGCAAAATTAGTTTAGGCATGCAAAATTAGTTTTTCATTAGGAATCAAGTTTCATATTTTTTTTAATGAAAAAGTATTCTTTTGATAATTATGCACAAAGTTATCAACATATCAATTTGTTAATGTTTTTATGTAAGCAAAAAAAAGTTTTGATGACATAATTTTTAACTAATGCATACTAGTTATTTAAAAGTATCTTAGGTACTTTACCTTATTTGCACCATTTTGGCAAACAAATATTTTCTATTAAATTATCATAAGATTAAGTTTTCAACATACTTGTGACATATAAAATTTTAAATTGTTTTTCAATATCCCGTTATACGAGTATTATTTAGAAACGTTTTGCGAAGAAAAATCTTCTTAACACTAGCACTCCCTTTTGAACTTTGTTTACTTTTATTATGATATTTTTAAATTTTTATATTGATATTATTAAGTCTTAAATAACTTTTTTTAAATATTTGATATGTAATTTCAACTTTCTGTTTTGTTCATCATATTGTACTTCTTTTATTACTTTATCAACTCTAATAGCATTTTTGTAAAGATTTTATATTACTTGAATATTTCTTGGGTTTAATGTTTGCAAAAATAATTTAAAATTATAAATAACATAAATTAGTGCAATGCAATTTTTTAAATTTTCTAACTAATAACTTATATTACCTTATTTGACATTTTTCTAGTGTTATAAAAATCTTTTTATGTTGTATAAAAGTTTTTCATATTTTAATTTTTTTTTAATTTAGTTAGACCATTAAAGATTTAAAAGTAATTGGAAAAAATTAACTATTTTATTTATTAAAATAAAAAGAATTCAAATTTGAATAAACGTTTTACATAAGTACAAATATAAGAAATACATGGAGTAATTAAAAATATTAAACAGCTAATCTATTTACAAATATTGTCGAAAATTACTTTATAGTTAATGCTACAACAGGTTATTGTAGATGAATAATCCATTGAGAAAGAAATTAAAAGAATACTACAAATAAAATTTTAAATTAATTAGAATTATGATTGAATGATGAAGCATAAAAATAATTTACTTTCATAAAAGAGGCATATAAAAATGAAATAAAGATATTAAAAATTTTGAAAATTAAAAAATCACAAAGGCTATTGAATAATAACATCGTTATAGATAAATTATATAAATAGTAAATTGTCTTACCAGTCCAAAAATTGTAAGAATTCTTTGGAAATAGATTTTTAAGAGTGAAGAGTATTAATGAAACTTATTATTCTATGTAATTAAAATAAAAATATTTACACAATAAAAATAAATTAATAAAAATGAAAATTCTTGTATGTTAGTAGTGAAACGCATAGGTGATATGTTAAGATGAAAGCCACGCCAGATATCCATATGCCTTCTCCACATCCATTCCAAGCATCATTAAAATTTTAGGTTTCGTGAACTTATCAATCTAATAAATTTCTATTCTACTAAACTACTTGATATGCACATTTTGGATAATGTTTTAAATTTTCTATTAGATTGATTTTTATGTTTTTTATATACATATTTGTATGTGAGATATGCACATTATTTTTAAAGTTTAGATTATTCCATTGTCATAATTTGTTTTTGTATGTTTTAATTCTTTAAATGTCTTTGAAATCAATAAGATACCATTCATCTTTCATTCTTGAAGAATGCCTTTAATGTATTGCATAATTATATAGATTTTGTCTCCTTTTCTTCATTTTCTTTTTGTACTTATCTTGAATTTTTTAAATTTTGTTAGACTAACATAATTTTTTTAAATATTGTAGTTTCTTATATCATCATTACTCATTGGTGATATTTGCATTAATAAATTGTTTGTAACTCTAATAAGTTATTTTGCACATTTCATATTTGGAAAAAAATTACATGTTAGTAAAACTCAATTTGTTAATCTACATAACTTTGAAATGCCAACCTTTGTATAGTTCTAAAATAACACACTTGTTACTTAACTCAAATTAATACATATTATCTTTTTGTATTCTCTAATAATCTAGTAAGTATGTTCAGTTTTGTTGGCTACAATTTTGATCCTAGTAGAACTTTAAATCTATCCAACATCAATAATATAAAATACTAATAACTCTATCACTTAATTATAGGTTGTATTTTTCTTTTTGAATTATTTTGCTAAATAGTTTTTGTATAAAAATACCTTGTATTTTTTATAAGAAAAAGTAAAGATGGTTTTTATGATTTCTCATATTTCTTTATCAACAAATTTTAAATAAGTAGTAGACCTAATCGTTTTCTAAAGATAAGACTTGTCAAAAAAGTATGGTGGTCTATTGGAAATTGCACCTTCACACAAATTTCCTAAAACATTAATTTGAGTAATGGATCAACTAAACAACTTCCTCTTGCTAGAAAGAAATGTTTTTCTTACACCAATTGAACTATGGTTCACAAGAGTTCACAAGAAGTGGTCAAATAGTTAAGAACAAAAATTTTTTGTTCATAGAGAACATTTAAAGAAAATGCATTGAAGTAATTTGGGTAATAAAATGAAGAACATATTTCAATGTCATTTTGAGGAAATATTAATTTTTTTTTTGGAACACATTAAGCTTTTTTTAATAATAAATTTTTATGAAACTTGTGAAAAAGAAAAATAACAAAACTATATAAAATGTACCCAATCACTTTTTTGGTAGCTCGACCAAAAATGAATTCTCTCTTCCCTTGACAGAAAATACGCAAAATGACAACTAATATAAATAGTATTGCGAAACAATGATTAGACTAAATCCTCATAAGTAAATAATTAGAATAGGTTACTATGACATTTCAAAGAAAGAAATAGCAATACAATAAAATAATTTTGTGACACAAAAATCCCACAAGAGGGGGGTGAATTATGGTAAATAAAATTTTCTTTCGATTTTCGATTTCAAATAAAAATTAAATCTTTTAAGCACGAATAAGAAGAAATATAACACAAAAGATTTTTAAGATGGTTCAACTAAAAATCGATCCTACATCCACCCCCAACCGGTGTCGACAAAAACAACACTAAAAATGACAAATTATAGTCGAGCTTTTTTAGTATTGTTCACCTCAAATCTACTTGGGATTTTTCCTATGGCTAATCCCGAACCTACATGAGTTTTTTTGGGCATAACTAAAACCCGGGCTTTTGCACAATATCAGGATGCCCTTACCCCAAAGAACAGAATACAAAAATTTGCAAAACTTAAAATAACTTTAAGTGAAATAAGAGGCACACAGGACCAAAAAATAGAGGAATAGAGATTGAAAGATTGTTGATGGAAAATCCTCTAATTTTGGAATCCTTCTTATCCCTTTCTCTTTATGAAATTAGAAGCACCACATTCACTTGATTTTGATTAAAATCATGATCTGAAAGCCTTAGGATCCAAGCAAATGTCACCTCTAGAAATTCTTCATCCTTCCTTATTTATAGAGCTTAAATTTGAACTATGAAATCACTCCCAACGACTCTTAAAATCAACTAGCCGTTTGGGTAATGGACGGAAAGCAGCCGCCGTCCGATTAGGGCCCAAACACGGATAGCACAGATTGAATCTCGAATTTACCGTTTGAGAATAATCTGGTCCATTCAATCTGGGCGAGCTTGATCTAAGCCAATGCTACCCTACACGTACTAGTAAATTGTGTCCAGACATAATTCAAATCAAAAAATTTACCTTACTCATTATGCGTCTGATCGCACTTGCCCTTCCGACTACTTTGATAATTAGGTTGGATTTTAGTCCCACATTGGCTACGATGTTTCGCCATTGCTCTTTATAAGGCATTCGCTTCCAATTACCCACGAGCTACTTTGGGGTTGGCTCCCCCTTTCTTGACCAGGATTACATCACTTGGTCAGGTTGACTTGATCTTGGTCTATTTAGTTTAGCATTGCCTCCAGGATGAATTTGCCAGGTTCCTTTCAGCGTACCTTACGGCCTGAATTCCTTTGGACTAGAGGCTCCTCTTCTGGGTCAGTCCACCAATTTTTATATTTATATATATTTTAATATCTAAAAGTCTAGACAGGCCAGTGGTCGGGTAGGGTCCCCGCGCAATGTTATAGTGAAAATTCCCGAGAGTAACATTGTTTTAGGGTGTCTTGTGAGAATTTTTGTGTTAAAATATTTAATATAAGTGTACCAAAATAATTTTACATTATCATAGTGTTATAAGTTTTCTAAATGACTATGAAAAGAAATTCACGAAAAATAATTCCTAAATAATTTTAAAAAATCAAATACCAATATCTATACTTTTTGTCAATCAAACTTGGCCCAAAAATAAAAATTCAATAATTAATAATTTTATAACATTTTGAAATATTAATACTACTAGTGTGCCACATCATCTCAAAATTTGGACATATCAATTTTAAGAAAAATAAAAAGAAAATCATGTATGAAAACTTTAGTGGATGTCTTCAATTTTCTTGAAGCATGCCATGACTCCAAGAGCCTTGAAGACCACTATTTTAGACATTTAAAGTTCATGACTTGATTTAATTAAATATTAACATTTTTATTTAGAGCACACCCATATGAGATATAAACATTGATGCTTGACTCATCAAACACAAGGGTGTAACAAATATAATAAAATAATTTTGTGACACAAAAAATAATGTTAATATAAGTAAAAATCTTATGCTTGATGAATGACTAAAGAGACATAAGTATTTTATTTAAAATAATTAAAAATAAATCTTGGGAGTTATTTTCTTGGCATGAAAGTTGAAGTTAAATACATTTTGGCATTGTGCTTTAACTTGAGACTTTTTGTTCTTATTAAAAATAAGTTTTTCTTATTTGCTATTTTAATTTAATTATTATTTTAACTAATTAATCAATATAATTAAAACATACTTTTTTAATAAGTCATTGAAAATGGATTTCCAAATATACGATAAAGGATAAAATAATTATTTGAACAACAAGATAATGTCTAGACTTTAGAATAATAATAATTATCTAAAATAATTAATTTCAATAAAATTTAATTTTTTTTCCTTGAATGAACGATTTTAATCAAATTTAATGTTTTATTTAAAACAAAAATGAAATATTTAAAATTAATTTTAAAATATCCTCCTTTGTTATTTTTAACTCTGATCGACATGATTTTTGTGAGATTTTACCTCATTTTTCTTCTTTTTTAAATTTTTCCGAAGACATAAGCATCAATTATTTAAAATCTAAAATTCACTCAAACTATTCTTAATAATTCTTAGAGTATTTTATCATCAAGAAAAGCACCATGATTAATGCTCAATAACATAATAAAGTGTCCAGCACTCCATGAAATGTTCACCAAACAAACAGCTATCATTTGATAATGAGATTGTCTCCCTATTTCTTCTATTTTTTGCAAAAGAATTGTTGAAACTATCTTGAAAAATACAAGAATTTATGAGATTCTTAAGACCATTAGATAAAATTTGATCAAGTTTTGAATTTTTAATAGTTTCCTTATCCTTTTTTTCCCAAAACTAACAAAAAACGTATGTTTTGCTTGATTATGTTTAGGTGTGGAAGCAAAGATGCATCTCTCGTCTAAAAAATTATTATTCTTTTGATTTTGATTATTATGAAGGGAAAATGACATTATGATTTATTTGTACATACCTTTTGTTAATGTCCATAAAAGACTTGCTTTTGGTAATAAATGAATATTACTATGTGGATACAAGAGCACATGTTATACGTTAGTTACCTTATTTGTTACTCCTACTAACTTAGAGAAAATATGTTTCTAAACCCTCTTAAAATGAAAGTACATTCAGCAACAAAACATTGTAATCACTTATTTTGATTCTACATATTGGTCATTTTGAACTAAAATTAGACTTTTAGTTAAAGTATTAACATTATCTAGAGTATTTTAACACTCTAGTTAATAAAAGTCTACAAAATATATAGAAGTATGGTGTCCATGACATGAATGCACGGGATGAACAAAATACTTATCCAATTTGATCTTTCCATTAAAGGAAGCTTGTTCATTTTCTATAGTACCACTTTTGAATATTCTACTTGTCTAAAAAGTTCTTAATGTTATTTGAGTATATGGTTCCCCAATTGAATAAGCAACAATAAAGAATAGAATTTCTCCCAACTCAACAAGGTCCTCATGTGTGGGACTCCCACCACAACATAATTAGCAAATCTAACACACTTTTTTGTAAGTAAAAGGGGTCATGAAATGTATTGTCTGTATTCAAGTTATAATTGATTAATTGACGAGCTCAATTCCAATATTTTTATTTTCTGCAGTTATTCATCACGGAGTGATATATGCATTATCTCTTAATTCACAACCCATTAGTGTTTACTTTGCTTTTTTTATCGAATTTTAACCACTCATGGATATACTTTGAATAGTACAATTTGTTCTATGTAAAGAACATATTGAAGTACTTCAACAAGTCTATGGCTGTGATATTGAGCATTTAAAGTTCATACCATGGTTTATATAATTCCTTTATAACCTCTACAATAAGAAATTATATGTTCTATAAAAGAAAGTCCTTGTAAGTTTATTGGAATGGGTAAACCAATCATTTGTATTTGAGGATCTAACATTAATCCTCATATACCTACTAATTGATTTACTTAAGATGCATTTGCTATAACCATTGAAAAGAATATTATATGGATTTGCTTAGAGGGATCAATCATCCAAAACTAAATATTCATTTTTCATCTTAATACTTACTTCTAGCATCAACATCTCAATAAATTGATATAAGTTTTTAAGCACGTGTACATTCTCATAATGATAGTTTTCTCTGAAATGAAACCATTTTGTTCATTATTTTGAACCAACCATCCCTTCATATGGATGTAGAATTGATCATCAATTCGTAATTAAATAGATGTGGCAGTTGCTCCTTGGAAACCCAAAGCTCTTAGTTGAACAAGGATATGTGAAGTGTATGCCATTTTAAAATGATATATTAATATTTATGATCTAATTTTGAAAGCCCAAAACTACCCATTCAACCACAATAACCTCCTTATTCCATTAATTTTGATTCAATAATAAGATTAGGATAGTGATTCAAAAAATCCCTTAATTTTTGTTCTCACAAAACTTAAAAGGAAATGCAAATTCCATCAAGTTTAGACATCACGAATACAAATTCATTAAATAAATTCTTTGTAGTTTTTATTTTTAAGTTAGATAGCTTATGAGTATGTTGGGCAAAAACAATATACCACATATCGGTTCATCTATTTCCCAAAAAGGTGACCAATAGTCATTTATATGTATATAAAATAAGATTCTCCTTGATACTTCCTACTATTTAATGGTGTATATAAATCTTAATTTTATTACGAAAGATTCATATTGAAATTCATTTGAACTTTCCTTAAGCTAATTATGCAATGATCTATTATCCCCTAAAGCCAAAAATGACTGTCCAAATGGATTCCTTTTTATTGATAAGTTCTAAGCGCATCATAAGAACTAGAAAATATGGCTCTTTCTCTTTTGTATACTAATAGTATATATTATCAACTGTGTCCCTCTCATCGTTTCTACAACTCTCATTACATTGATTATAATAATTTGTACAAATAACTTAGGGATTCCCAATCAACAAAATATAGAGTCAATAAGCATATATTGAGTTGATGCATAAACAAGATTCCCAATTGTTGGAAAAAGAGTGATTCATGTTAGAAAACATAAGTAAACGATCTTTTGCTTGACCTTCTAAAGGTAAAGATACATAAAGATCAATTTGATCCCCATTAAACCATGAATTAGAAATATTTGGAAGCGATCTATATCTATTTCTCAAAGTAATACACATTGATGAAATGAAAGCAAAGTATCCATAACAATCGCATAATTAATCTACCTATTTACCAAGCAATGTCACGAAATCTTCCATCTTTACCTTCAATTATTTCAAAAAATGACTTGTAAAACCTATTATGACAATACCTCATGGGTTGTCCATGGATCCTATTATCAAGAAGTTATCCATGGTCATTTATACCAATCTCACCTAACACATTACTAATTCCCAGCAAGTAAATCTGCATGTAATTCATACATCAATAAGAGTATTATTTTGATAGATGGCACTTCTATATAGTTCCTTAAGATTCAAACTTATTCATTTAGACTTATCTATTTGAGTGATTGGCCACAACTTAGAAGGAAAATTATTAATAGGGACAAAACCATCTATTTTAGTTCTATATTTATTTGAATAAAATATTTATCTAAATCAAAGCAACTAGGAAAAACATCCTTTCTTCTTTTTTATCTTCTTATTCATATTCATTTATGGAAAGTTTTTTGTTTATTAATTCCATCCATTTTACCAATGTATTTTTTATAACAATTTGCTAATCCAAATTGGTTGATTGTTGTCTAATTACAACTAACCCTATTAGGATTTCTTAATTTTGAAATTTCTTGAAGTCTTGAGCAGTACAAAAAGACGGATGTTGTAATTCATATATTGTATTTCATATTGAAATGAATCTCATAAGGATAAGAAAGTATGGCTTTTAGTTATTAGGCAAGAAAAACAAATTGAGGTAGGTTCCTATAGAATTCCTACGTTCAAACACAAGCACACACACATGCACAAACACACATAATCATATGTGAAAGTTTCCTCCCATTTAGCTCATGAAGTTTCACCAAATAAATAAATGGATTATTCTTTTTGTTTGACATTTTTTATGAAACCTTCAAAAAGTTACGCTTTACTATAGCTATCAATAAAGGCCATCCTTTCATTAATTCATTATTGTTATTTTATTTTTACTTTACTTCGTTTACTTTTTACTCTTTTATGGGTGTGGTGATTTTTCCATGAGAATGGGAATGTGAAATTACGTGTACTCTACAACTAATGAAACGATTCATTACCTCAAAGATATATCTTGTAATAGAATTTTTTATTGATATTTTATGGTTATTTTTGACATTTTTTAGGTTCAAACTAACCCTGATCATTATGTCATGGTGTCACTTGAATGATGTTTGTGATTTATAAGATAATAACCATTTAAAAGTTGAATTTATAATTCCACAAAAAAATATATTTTCATGAGTTTCATGTTTCACCATTCAAGAACATGGATCAAATCTTCTTTTAAAGTATTTATTTGATAAGTTTGAGCTTCATGTTTCTCCTCCCAAGACTCATGTTAGAGCTATGACATCATACTTAAGTTGAATAGGATGATAGTTTCTTAGTTTGAGTATATTAAATTATTATTTCGATCAAATCAAACTTCACAATATGCTAGATTTTCTAATTCCTTAAAAGGTTTATTTACAAATTCACAATATAACTTGAAAAACAATTGTAGTAGCACACATGTGTCACTAAGCATGTGAGTTTTGTTTATCCCATTTTGTACCTTCTTGTTCGAGAATCAACAAAGTAAACCATCCTTGAAAATATTTTCATTCTTTTGTTTTTGCCCTAATTGCTTGGTAATTACCAAAAGAAAAATTCCTAATTTTTATTTGCCTAAGAACTTATTTCACAAAATAATCTATCATTCGCTAGTTCATCGGTTTCATAATGAAAAGCATATGGTTTTGTCACCTCTCATGCTATCTCTTCAATATGTAGAGCTCTATCTACCTAAGCCCTAATTTGTTGAAGGAAAATTTGTCCAATTTGAAGTTCTTGATGATTATATCAATTTATCATAGAAAAAGAATAAAAATTATTATTAATTTATATCAAACTTAAATTCTTTTTATCTTGAAGTTATTTAAAGATATAAAGAGAAGATTTAGTTCTAATGCCAAAATACAATGTTCCTTATTTAGCAATCAAAAGCATTTTAGAGCACACTCTAGTTTAGGTTCTATTGCTCCCATTATCATAGAACTAAGTAATTCTTTATGAGTTTCAATATGAATAGATCTAAAAGTAAGAATCTTTTGAAAAATATTAGAGAGAAAAAATTTAATAAAGCATAAACCTCCAAATCTCCTGGTCACTACAGCCCTTTCCTGAACTCCCTCTAAATAGTTTTTGTGTAATAAATTAATGAACTATAATTTTTATCAAGTTTTTTTATTATTATTTTAATATATGCAATAAGTTGATAAGTGATATAATAAAATAATTTCTACTTTTGATATGTTGATTTTTAGTTAGCATTTTTTCTATCTTTCTCAACAATTGGTAAATGTCATATTGACTTGTTCATCAATTCATGTCAATATAAACTATCTACCTTTTTTAGCTAAATTTTTGTTATTAAATAGCCTTGACGCAATCATAGAAACACAATATCAAAATATTATGGGAGAAGAATGACATCAAGAATCTTGTATTCAAGAATACATAATGTGATCATAAAATGGGGGCTAGAATGTATTTTAGAGGTATGTTATAACTATGAAAATCATAAATCCTTCATTATAAGAAAAAACAAATCAATATGAATGTGAATTCCAAATATCATTATTATACTTAATTTCTAATAGATAACCGTTTTCATTGTCGTTTTTTTGATGAAAACAAAGGGCAAGACAATAGTAGTTATCGGACTTTATTACCTTTAATTGAACAATTTCATGTTATACCTAGCACTCTTAAATATATTATTACTATTTAGCTCTTTAAGGTATATGCTTCCTCATGAATTAAAATTTGAAACTTGAATATTTTAAAATTTGATTAAAAGAAAGTTTAATTTTGAATTTTGAATTTTGAAGTCTGAAGTTCTAAATTGGAAGAATGGTGTAATGATGAAACTTTAGTTGTATCACATGAACCTTGACTATGCTTAATGCTTTAAAATGAGTTTGTAATTTTTTTAAAATTTTGATTTTTCTCTCATCCTTACTCTTAGCAAACCATGAATGCATTATAGGAAATGGATAAGATTCCTAAAAAAGAGGAGTAAATAGTAATAGATAAGATGATTAAAAGAGTTTAATTAGAAGATGGTTAATTAAAATGTGTAAATTATGGCTCACCTAACAAAAAACTTGATTATCTTATAGTAAATCCATTGTTTAAGCTTGTGTAGCCAAGCTTATATAAGCTCTTAACATGTGTTTGTAATGAATTAAGAAAATCAAACCATGAAAGGGGAATTTAGGGAAGTTAATCAAGAAGACGGCAAGTAGAAAATAAATTTAAGCGATAAAGAAGAAGGATTGTTCAATCAGTGATGTAAGAAAATATGTAGCTAAGAAGATGTCTCTATATACTTATTCTAGATTGGATGATCCTTGAGTTCATACTATACATTTAGCTATGATATAATCTAATATAAAATGAAATTACTTTGTTAAAATACATATGAAACCATGAAAATTTGATTATGATAAAACCAAGTTATTATTCTTCAAGAAACATGCTTAAGAATGTCAAAATGTCTTCTACCCATGACAAATGGAGATTTTTTTGTAACTAAATGGGTCAATGATCATTGTTTCTTATGCAATATTTATAGTGGAACCATGCCAAAAATGTATATTTGCATTTTTCTTGCCAATGCTAAGTAGTTTTTATAATTATGTTGCATGTATCAATTTTTTTATAAATATATGTAAATGATGAATTTAAAAAAAAAACTTGCCGATGCAATGCACTCCTTATCTTAGACATTATTACGTGGAATAAATTAAAACCACGCTACTTCTTTTTACCTTGTTCGTTGTTTAAGCATGTATGCATAAAGCATGCGTTATCATGACAATTGTTAGAAAATTGGAAAACCAACAAAAAGAAAATTTTATTTAATGTAATCAATAACCTAGAAAAAAAATTACTTGTTTTGTTATTATATCTTGCTAGAAGTTAAGATGCCTTTTAGAGTTCCTTTCATTCATAACAAAATTTATGTTTGATAGTAGGGATCTAGTTTAATATTCACTTCTCAGTTATTGCATGCATAGACAAAGAGTTAGCTGTGCATCACTATGACTGTATTTGAAATTACTCACAATCTTAGTTGATAACATAGGAGGCAAAAATGTGTGTATATTTGCAAACCTTTAGGATAAGAAATTTTTGAAACTGTAAGTGGTAGTTTGCACCACAGCTTAATTAATAAATGATTTGTTTGTCTATTTAAATAAAATGCAAAATTCTGTAAAATGTTGTATCTAAGTATCCCTTCTCTTGGGCTTGCTCGAGAAGCATGGAATCCTTTCATGGCTAAGTCATTGGAGGCATGGGTTTAGCCCATATGTGAACTTAGATAGCTTCAAATGTGTGTGTAGTCTTTGATTCCTCGTTGGGAAGCCTTGGAGAGCTCTGTTTAAAGCCTTAGAATAAGTGTTAAGGACTAGGTTGGGCATTAAAGTAAATGTTTTATGAACAATTAACAATTCCCTGTAAAGTTAAATTAAAAATTTAAGGTCTTTCGATAAGATTATGTAGGTAAACATAGACTTGGAATCAAGCTCAAAGGCATAAAAATAATCTATAGAAAAGGAAGCTCTAATATAAGGTCCTTTTTGATCTTCTAAGGAAACGTCATCGATAAATCTTTATGCACATTGTAATAAGACATTAGAATATGCTATGTTCTATCACAGAAGTAATAAGATAATGATGTTGGCCACCCTTACGTTTAATAGGTTCTTTGGGCTACACCATAAGTGCTTTTATATATGTTCTTAAGCCACATGATGACACCCTAGTTTGTGATCTATGGAATTCATGGTACCTCTAAAGGGGCCTTATGATGGGTATGATGACTAACAATTAATTGAGTCATAAAGGTTACTAGTTATACTAGTGTGAACCTAGAGTTAGTTGTAAAGCTAATAAATTGAATTTTTAATTAACAATTGTGTAAAAATCTAGACCATATAAACACTACATTAGTTTTGATAGGTAAGGTCCTAGACATAATCAGTATGAAAAATTGGGCTAAACTTTATTAAATAGCTCAATTAAGATTTTTTGAAAATCGTGAGGAATTTAGATGTATTAGGCCATTAATTATCCATACTCACTTAATAGATAAATAGTCTAGTTATCCTACTTCTTTGACCTAGAGTAGTCATGCATAAATGCTTAAGCCTAAAATAGAAATGTTAGATTATAGGATAAAAATCTTTAGAATTGGTTGGAAGCCATTATATAAATAGTTCAAGGAGAGATTATTTGCACATTTAGTCCATTAAGGAATTACGTAATGTGTTATGCTTTTCAAGGGAGTACTTATGTTTATTAAGGACCCATAGAACCTTAAGAGGATGGCCCATGTGATCAACATTTTGTCTTAGAGTATTTGATTACATGATGTGAAAGAAGTGTAGGCCTTGTCATGTTTCTTTAGGATAAGAAAGTGTGTTACATTAATTAGTGGACAATAAGAATCCAATTAGTCATAGTATAAGGAAACATATTTTGACTAACTAGTTGATGATGATGTTGTTATAGTAGTTAAAATATGATGTTATTAGTCTACAAGATTTACTCCACTATTTCCTTCATATTTTTTTGGCCACTAATGTTAGTGTAATAAGATAGCTAAAAGATTCCTTGTTGAGTCTCCTAGGTCACCCCTTCATATTTTTGTTGAATCAAGGAGTTAGAACTTTTGGGAAGCAAAATTGGAGATTGTTAGAGTTAATGTAATAGTTAGATGATTCATCTTCATTATTTCACTTTTAATATTTGTAGATTTGATAATTATTTATAATCACTTATATTTTAGTAGATGTGAACTATATCAAATAGCATTATCAGACTTAATAGTGACTTATTAAATCTTTTATTAGGCTTTGATAGTAATAAATGTTGTTGCTTAAAAAGTTGCAACATGGGACTTGCATATAATAAATTTTGGTTGAAATAGGATGTAATAACTAAGAAAAATAACATTTCATTTATATGATCTTCTTCTTTATCCATATGTAAACAAACAATACTTTCTTGAGGTCAAGAATGGAGGAAAACATAGTGTGACAATAGAATTTTTCAAATTTGGTGCAAGTAGGAAGACATCTCAAATGAGGTTTTATTTTTATTCTCTTGTTTGCATGATCCTCTCCCTTACTAGGTAGATTTCATATGTGCATTATAGTCATTGCCCTTCTTTGATGGTGAATCAGAGGAGTTCTCCAACCTTTCCAATCAAGAGAATACTACTGTCTTTTTAAAAGTGTGTACTAAAGGTCATGTTCAATGATAATGAAATCTCCAACAAGGTTTCATCCTTCAAACTCAATGTAATTGGAAATGTTCACACTTTCAAGACCCAGCATTAAGATTGTAACATCTAAACAAGTTGGCTACGTTGGATCTATTGTGATAAATAAAGCATATGCTTCTACGAATTTCACTAGAATTAGACAACATTAATGATGCATGTAAAAAATTTGTAAAATTGCAAAGTTTCAAAAGAGAATCATCAAATGGCTTCTAGATTTTTGACTCAAAATTTAACTTTGGTGAGCTCTAGTGTAGATCTCATTGGAGTACCTCCCAATCCACTTTGTCAACAAGTTAGCCTTACTCTCAATTGTGTTAATGGTCAACAACCCATTAAATGAAGATGTTATGTAGTTAATTCAATGAGGCATTATGGGGCTTGAATCAACATAAATCTCAACCTTTCTAAGGACATTTCTTCACATATTAGAATCATTAGAAAGTTTAGCAACAATAATAGTTTCTAGAAAAATATTAGGCACTAAAAATCTACCATTCTAATATCTAAATTGTTGCAAACAAAGACAATTAATTATCCAATGCAACAAGGAAAAATGTTCAAGATATATGCAAGAAATGGTGAAGAAGAGATAATTCCAATTCATCAAGTAAAAAGCAATGCGAAACCCTAAACTTTGGTGGTTTTTAATGTTGACACCCAAAGGTTAGGTAATGAAAGTACATCAATGAGGGAAAGCAAGGCAAAAAAGGATGATTAGGGTATCATAAGTAGCTTAAAATGTCAAAAATTCTACTCCCCCAAGAAGTAAAAAAACTTCCTTAACTACATCATAGAACATCAACACTTAGTAAAAGAACCATATTGTTCTATGAATAATCTCTTCGATAACTATAATAACAAATTCAATGAGTAACTAATTTTTCTTTGAGGTTTTCTGACCTTAAGCTCTCACCAGTAGAACTTATTCTCCTAATCAACATATTGAAATTTTAAGTATAAAAATGGTGAGAAAAAAAGAAATAAAGAGAAGAAGAACAAAACTTTTGTCACAAGAAAATTGAAAACTACAAGTTCTTCTTTCAACATTCTTGCATTTTTATATTGGTACATTTTTTGTACAAAAGGTATAATATTTTAATTTTCAAATGACACATTTGACCTTTGATCAAAAGTTTACAACTGACAAACATTTGCATCATTGGCTTTATACCTGTTTGTCAAAGCCCAAGAAGCAATTGAATTTGATGCACCACTTAGCACTACATGAGCAAAAGCTAGGTGTAGTAGGTGGTACATATCATGCATAGGACCAACATAGCTACCCACCTAAAGCATGCTCATATATGTGTGGGAGATGCTCCATCTCCTATTCATATGTGCTACACATAAACGAAGTTAGCCTACACATGGTTTGAATAACCTATTGTTCACTTGTAATCCCTTATTTTGTATGACATTACACTAACCATCTTACGAAATATATCCACAACTACAAATTGGTCATTATGTCCTCATGAAGTCATTGATAGACAAGTGATAAAATCCATTGAGATATTATTCCAAGGACTTGTCAGTACTGGTAGTAGTGTATACAATTCTTATTTATGACTTGATGGTTTTGATGCAACAAAAAGTGTTCACCTGTCAATAAATTTCTTAACATCTAAATTCATGTGGGGGTGGTAAGCATACCTTTAAAAATTAAGAGTGATCTTTGAAACTTCAAAGTGACTCAAGACCTTCGTAATGTGATCTACACATGCATCATTTTTATGATCATCTTAATGTGTAAAACTTTATCTTTGATAAAATACTTTGAGTGCTTACTGTCTTTTGATAAATTTTGCAAAAGTTGTGGTGATCTTTATACTTCATAACTTACTTTATAAATTCTATAGGTTATATTTGCATAATAGTTGTTAAACATTGTTAGATTGAAGGAGGTAGAGCAAGCATATTTACAAGTTTGTTCAAAGTGCCTTTCCTTATTTAATAATTAGGTTGAATTGTTGTGAGTATGACAAACACTTGAAGTGTTGTACATGTTGTAGCTTTGATTGACTCTACAAATTTTGGAGTGGTTACGATCTGAATGTACTATGAATTATTTTCTAAGGATGTATGGCCTCTAATGTTTTAAAAATTTATGTAAACAAATCAGCTTTTTATCATTGAGTAGATTTTTTTTCTCCAAGCAATAATTAAGAATAATATGCTAGTGGCATGCCTTATTCCATTAAAACTCCATCAATAACTTGCCCTGATGCATTTACTTGAATCTCTAATGGATGTCATAGATTTGTAGAGCTAGAATTGGAGCTTCACAAATGTCTGTTGATGTAGTTCAAAACACTCAAATTTTAGATATCAGCAAGTTAGTTCATGAAATGATGCAATTCTTTAAAAGAATCCTTTGATGAATTTTCTTTGGTATTGATAAGGTCTATGAAAACCCCTAAAATTAGTAACATCATGAGGTTTAGAATATTTCTTATACCATTAATCAACTCTTTATCAATGTTTATTTCACCCTTTCCAACTTAATATCCAAAATATAGAATGGTTTCCCTTACATACTCACACTACTTCTCATTCAACTATAAAAGATGGGATTTTAATACATCAAACACCTTACATAAATTCTTTACATGCCCTTCATGTGTATTACTATAAATGAGAATGTTATCAAGGTAGACTAGCACCAAATCTTCTAAGTGAGTGTAAAGAAGGCTATTCATTAGTCACATGACCATTTCTTGAGCATTGCACAACCCAAACACCATTACTAGACACTCATACAATAATTGTAAAGATTTAAACATTTTTTTTTCAAAGTTTCTCCTTCTATAATATGTACTTGATGATACCTTGCTTAGACCTCTAATTTTGTGAATGTTGATGCATGCTTCAGTTTGTCTAATAGATCCTAACTCTTCTTTGTGGGTACCTATTCATATAAGTGATTTTGTTAAGAGCTCGATAATCCAACACATGTGCTAACTTCCATCCTTTTTTGCACTAATTCAACTGGCGAGCCAAATGGTGAATTAGCATGCTTGAGTACTCTATTCTTTAATAACTCTATGACTTTCTTATTAATCACTTCATTTTTTACTACTAAGTTATAATACATATATTTTTTTATGAGTGTTGATTTGATAAAAGTTAATCTGATGCTTCACGACACAATTCGATAGTTGCACTTTATTTTAGTAAATAGTGTAGAATATTCTCATTGTATCTTTTTAAGTTTTTTAGGTAGATTACTATATGTTTGCAACAAATATTTAGGTTTTTGAGTCTAATTAACAATAACTGATAATTTAGACTTTTATTTCCTAACCTTATTTCATGGCTAGTAGTAATAATATCTACTATTAACTTTCCTTTTTTCCATATTACAAGAAATCTCTATCCATCCATCGTGAATCGAACCTATTTGGGCTTAACAATAGTATATATATTCTTGATTCCACAAGTATGAGTAGCCAAATATGATATGGAAAATATCTAATGGAATTGCTTTAGAGTCTCATTGACTCATCCCATGAGAATAGGGTTTGGATAAGTACCACTTTCTGAGCACAGTGTCTCCACAAAGCTTTTAAAGGTCAAATGTTTCTAACTGCTAGTGTTAATGATATCATTGACCAACTTGTTTACATGAATATAAGTTGAAAAAAGTTCAAGTCTTCCTATTATAATTTTGGTAATAAGCTCTGCTGGCCCTACCAAAATAGAGTCTTATATTTTTATCATCAAGCCTCAAGAGTCTAAATTTGAGATGCAACAAAGATCTTTTCTCCTAATTTTCTTAAACGTCTATAAGAAATGATTAATGTAAATGATCCAAACTATTTCTTATATGTGGCCTTAATTATTATAGTGTGTAATTTTTGTGACTCTCACTTGTAAATGGTGTTGTTATTATTGTGGTTATCATCCAGTGCATTGGATATTAATCTCTCCTCTCTTGTCAGTTCAATATATTAGTGTTAATCCTCTACTAGTTTGAAATCCCATGCCCTTAGTTCCCTATTTTGATCCTTCTTTTCAATGGCTATTATATCAATGGACATTGTAAACCTACTTACTTATACCAATGATTGTGTAGGGAATTAGGTTAGTTATGTAGTAATAGGATAATAAAAACCTAAGAAGTAAATAGATAAAGTCTACATCTTTAAAATAGATATTCTTAATACTATAACATATGTTTGAAATTTAATGGTGTAATCTTAGATTTTTTGCACTTGTTAATATCAGAGACAATGCAACTTCCTCTCGCAATCATACACAATCCATGAGACAAAGTTTTTTCAAATTAATTTCCTAAACAAACTCCATCTTAGCTCTATATACAAATGAGTTCAAAAGTTTACATTGAACTAGGTCAATGCATGGCTCAACATTTTCAATCAAGAATATGCTACTTTGTGAAATGAAGAGGAGTTGTATAGAGGAGATCGGTCTCAAGTTGATTTAGGCATCTAAAATTTTTGTATCCACAGTAGCACCATTAATAGGGTATATCTAAGTTGAACAGACATTATCTCTTCTCAAGAATTGAATAGAAATATTAACGATGAAATCCTCAAATGCGTCCCCAAGTGTCCTTGATCTAGAAAAATTTTC
The DNA here is from genome assembly GCA_023846275.1 of Vanilla planifolia. Taxonomy (NCBI): domain Eukaryota; kingdom Viridiplantae; phylum Streptophyta; class Magnoliopsida; order Asparagales; family Orchidaceae; genus Vanilla; species Vanilla planifolia. Next base: position 3,173,728 of record JAIUJO010000023.1, read on the forward strand.
TTTGCCTGGTGATTTTTCTTTCATATTTATGATGGCGTATATAAATTTTTTAACACCATCCCTATTAACATTTCTATTTATTGTTTTAATGAAGTAACTTGTGCTTGCAAAAGAAGATTGAACCCTCCAACAACTTCTCCCTATTACATTCATCATTCTTACCTCCATATATAAGGGTTGCATAAACATTTTAATGCAAAAAGTATAATGTTTTACTTTTTAAAGGACACATTTGGCCATTGGCCCAAAGCATAAAAATTGTAGATTTTGTGTCAACCGATCCCTTAAAAGAATGTGCATGGATTTCACATGCCACCAGGCACAACGTGCTTGTAGGTGAGGCATGATAAGTGGTAAGAAATAGATTTTAAATTACTCAAAAGCTTTAGTGAAGATCTCTAGGAGAAAGAAAAGGCACCTAGCCTTTCTTAGATGAACCCAGATGGCTTTATAGTGGCTATCAATCACATGTAAGGACAAAAAGATACTAAATAAATGCAAAAAAAGTGTTTTTCATTAAAATGGCAAAAGAAGATTGTAGGCATCTCAAAATACTAACATAGTAGATTGTAATGAATAATATCCTAACTTTGAACACTAATGGTGTAGTTAATTCTACAAAGTATTCATTCCTTAAGAACATGATCAAATTGAAAGAAATTATCGTAACATCATTTTTGGAATCTTTTGAAGGTAACAAGCAAATGGACATCATTCAAAGAAGTTGAAGTCTTTATATTGTGAGAACATCTCCAACAAAGTATTGTTGTTTTAGTTGTATTACTTCCAAGGGCAAATAATGAAAATGAAGAACAATGTCTTCATATGGTTATGAAGTAATACATAAATGAAGTTTTACTTTTTTGTGTATTCCAACAACTACTTCATTAATAGAAGAGATCTTTGGTGGGATTTAAGATTGATGATGGATGCTAATTGTCTTCCTTGGGTGGTAGAGAGAATTTATGTCATTACTAAGGTTCAAGAATTTAAATATCACTCTTCTGGATAGAACCCTAATGAATCATGATTAGCTAAAAACATTTCCAACATAGTGCTTTAACATATGAACTAGATTCTATTAGACTACTCCATTTTTTTATCCTTCCCCCAACAATTAGATCTATCCCAAGGTAAATAAAATTCCAAACCACTTGGATGAGAAGAATAGAATCCCATCCAGTGTTTTCTCAAAATAAGAGTTTTCAAATTGTTGAGTTAAGAATGAGGGCGCTAGCTTACAAAGTGAGGAGACATAAAACTCACTATGAAGAAAGCTCAATTTTTAAAATATTCTAGATGATTCAAGAAGTAGAAGGGCCACTTTTGGAGAAAAAAGGCATAACAAGCCATAGAAGAATTATAAAGTTTTGAATTGACCAAACATAAGATTAGTTGTTCATGACTACTAAATTGGTGGAGCTGTTTTAAAAGCTTGAAGGCAAGTACTATGTGGCTCAGGGAAGTTAATAAAGGCAAAAAGTTTTCCATATAAAGGCCATAAATAGGCAAAGTTAGCTTAATATATAATGAATTAAAGATGCAAGTGGGAGTTAGATCTCAGAGGAGGATTTAATTGCCAAAAATGTTATGGGTTGGTTCAACTCACACTTATTTATTGTCCCTATCAAGCAAAATAGGAGAAGCTTTGCTTTATTATCCTTAGACTCATTGAAAAGGAATATGATACAAATTTAGCTTATTTGTAAGGTGAAATAATAAAAAATAATTTTTTTGATAGATTTTTTAAGTGCATTTAAATTTCATGGGATTAATAATTTCCTTTCCAAGCATTGTTGATCAAGATAACAATTATGAAGCTATCAATGACTTTCCTATTGGTAACCTATTACTTAGATAATTCATTTTTGCTATTATAATCTTCCTTTTAAAGACTTACTACATTGCATCTATTAAAAATTGTAGACTAATTTGAACTTATGGTTTCTTTGAAAAAATTTAAAGTTATTGGTTGTTAGCCTACAATCTTAATTGTCCACACACAAATCTTAATAAAACAGTTAACTTTTGGTGAGGAGAAATCACTAAAAATATCTTCATTGCACAAGAAGTACATTGATGTTTTAAATTGTAAGGTTAAAGTTAATAACTCTTTTATAAAACTATACTTTAGCAAAGCATTGAAATGTATATCATGCAATTTTCTTAAAATGTACTACATAAGCATAACTTTAATAGTTAATTTATTAATCTAGTCATAAGTATCTATAACAAAAAAATGACTTCTTGTCACTAATTTTAGAGACAATGGCCATCCTAATCATCCCATGGCTAAAGCAAGGTAACCATCTATCCTTATTTCTTTTCCTTGCCATAGCTAAAGCACTAAGAAATGGTTTAAGCAATCTACTTGTATAAGGTGTAGTGAAGCACTATGCAACTTCGAGAGGTAATAAACAAGATTCCCGTTCGGACCTAACAGTTAAATTTTATCCTCTTCTTAAGTGGTGAAAAACACTCCATAAAAAAATATCAATATATTCTACTTTGAGCTTTATGACACATAACATTTTTAAATTATTGTACAAAATATATTATCTATTTAGAGTAAATAAATAAAACACAAGTAGGAGCACAACATCAAGAAGCTCTAAGGATTCAAAAGGTACAACCATCCAAAGGTAAGAAGTAGGTTGTTCTCTTACAAAACTACATGATCAAAACATGCATTAAGATAATTGAAAAGTGGAAGAAATTACTCTTAATGATAGCTTTTGATTGTTAGCCATGTCATATAATTAATTCCACTACATACTCTAATGATGTTCTATCCTTCAAATAATATTATTAATATAGTAGAAAGTGTGACGAATGAGTTCCTTTAAAGGAATAGTCATCTATCTTCCAAAATATCTTTTACTAATATAGTGCATCATATAAATTTATTACATTTTGCTAACAATTGGAGGAAGTTGAATTTTTAATTTGAAGACAAATGGACTTTCTATGCATATAGGAACTCTCAAATTCTTACTTTTATGGATTCTCTAAGGTGCATAAACTTATTGAACTAGTTTTGTATGATCCATGGAATAAAACATAGGCAACATGAAATGGTTCATCAATTGCTTCCACACTGGTGGAATTGTAGTCACAAAAAGACAATAGTCATTAGTGCATCTTAAGTTCTTCCATCTCTCATATGTTGATATCTGGAAGTTAAAAATTTAAAACTAAATAATAACAACAAATCCCATGAATTCTATGATAAATATAATTCTACATAATCGATATGCCATTTTCAATTGTAGCCTAATCATAAAGAGAAGCTTAATAAATCTTCAATTAGTAAAATATTCATTGCTAGCTCTACATTCTAAGAGAAATTGCAAAACAATTAAAGTGGTTTAGTGGACCCCCCAAACAATAACTTTTGTCAAATTATATATTATTTGTTTGAATAAAGGGAACAAATGCATTGTAGGTTGTGGTCATGTGATCAGAGACCACTTGGGTAAACAATTCAATGCATTCTAAATTTATGAAGGATCTAAAATAATTATAGAAGATTAGCCGTGATAGTACTATTTGGTTTAAACTTAAGTGAAATTCTAGGCTTATAGAGCTTTATCATAGAATCAAAAAGTAAATCAATCCTTGTAATGATTTGCCAAAGAATTGGAATCCCTTGGGGTAAACCAATTGGCTCAATTTGCTAGAAATCATAATCATTTAGACATTCTAGATTCATAAAAAATTCTAAAAAATTTCAATTATTTAATTACAAATGATAAGGGGAGATGTCAATATATTTATTGAGTGATCATAAAAAAGTCATGCAATGAATCCTTCCATAATAAAACTCATGAAATTCTTTATAAAGTTCATTGGGGTCATCTTGTATTTCTTCTTATGCAAACACTAACCAATTGGGGTTGAAAAACAAGAAGAAAAATCTTGGAAAACACACCACAAAATTTTATTATATTTTTTACTTTTCCAAAGTAATTCAATTCCCATAAACAGCTAGGGCTTTGAAACTCGTGGCAAACAAGTCATATTTTGGGCAAACGAAATGAACCTATTTGACATGGCACATTTCCTTCAAGGGAAACCCATTTCCATATAATATCGTAATTCTAATAGGTAATACCTATTCTTCTTATATTAAAGATAATAATTTCTCCATTGCCAAAAGAATACCTATCAAACTCATTTCAAGATTTTTTTTTCAAACCTTAACTTGGTCCTAACAAAATACTAGATCAAGGAATACTATTTTGACTACATTTCTAAATTAAATAGAGTATAAATTGTATTAAATTACAATAAAAAAATTTTGCATTATTAATACAATGGTAGATTGGTGAATTAGGAAGCTATCCATGAAATTGAATTTTCTTTTAAAAATTTGATGGGTAAAGAATGAGAAAAATATCGTCGCTTTCTTAATAATGTCTTGGTTATTTGGTACAATAGTAAGTGGAAATATTTACTAATTTGATCACATGGCATGTTTCTAGAAGCCTATCATTGGTATGTGTTGATTCTTTAGTTAGTTCATCCTCCCAAACAACCCAATCTAAGGACTAGACCAATGTCATCAATTAGGCATAATGGTTTGATTAAACAATGCATCAAACTTTGTAATTAATTTAGATAATTAGGTTATTTATTTGAATTCATTACTCCTTCTTAATGGCTTCCTGGCTCAATGATATGGTCACAAAAGTTTAAACAAATATGAGGACTTTAACAATTCATTTTAAAATGTATGGTTATGGAGTTCATCATTATATTGTTTAACAACTTCCTTCAAAGAAATAGTATCGGCTTAGATGATAATCAACAAGGATGGTTATGATTGGTCTGAAACCTTTTTAATTCGTGTTAGGTGCGTTTTGTTATGATAATACTTCGAAAAATAATTTTGATTACTTTGATGATGAATATTTTCTTAATAAGTGCAACATGATTCCTTGACCATCCTAGCTTAACATTTCATGTCAAGACTACCATGCTCTATACATAATTCTCAATGCTATCAGTTCAATTTTGTTATTTATTCCTCCACCTGGTGTCAGGACCATTTTGATATAGTCACTTACAAAGGATTAGACAAACCTGTTGACTCTAATTAGACTTTCCTATATTTATATCAATGAAATCCGTTAATGTAGAACATAATATTTGCTTCATCATACGACTATTATTACTTCAATATGTTGCATGACACATACCATTTTGATACTTATAGAATGCCTCTAATTTTATTCAAGGTTGTTCAATTATGACAACACATAAATACACTGGTCAAACTTATCCATTTAAGCACATCGTCTAAGTTGGAGCAGTTCAGTTCTTCAATTAGCTCGTTTATCACTTCACCAACGTTTTCAAAGGGTGTTTACTATGATGATTCCATTCATGTAGTGATTCAATTCATTGTGCTCTTATGTTTGCTTATATCAATTCAGTGGAAAAGATATGGAATTGATCATGGTCACTATCGATACCTCTATGCATTTATTCAAGCCAATATACTAAATTGATTATATAGGTACTTCAATGAGACACCTCAAATCATTGAATGGTAGCCAATTAGCTTACAATATTAATGCAAATTTGCACATTGAAAGCTTCAGGATGCTTATCCTCTTTGTCACATATCAACTTTTGCCTTCAGAGGACTTCATTATAACACTAATGCATTTCAACTACTAAACTCTATCTATAAAAATCTCCATATAAAAAAGAACTCATTTTTCTAAAAGAGAACATTGAGCAATGGTTTACATGACCTTATGTTGTGAAAAAGTTGATTAAATGATTTCAGAAGATGTTAACCACTTAAAATAAATAGAATTTGAGTAAATTTGTTTTAATGATGTTTTGAAAATTTCTATTTTATTTCAAAATAAATTAATTTTCTTTAAAATTTAGAAATAAAATAAAAAATTATAAATTTGAAAATAATTAAAAAGTACACCAACACATTTAGAAAGTTCAAATAAATTGAAGCATACATCTACCCTAAATAAAAGCCAAACAAAAATAATGCCATTGAGTATAGGCCCTCACAAAAAAATAACCCTCACAAAAGTGAAATAAAGCAAAAGGTGTATAATAGTCTTTCAAATTAATAAAACTAATAGAGGAAGAAAAATTGTAATGACACAAATCAAAATTGACTCTTATAATAATCTTATGCTTGACAAAATATTTAACAAAGTATAAATGTATTATGCTTTGCTTAAAAAAATTTAGAAATAAAATAACATAAGCATTGTTGATTCAAGTAAAAGGGAGTGTTGGAGCTTAAATACTAAAGGATACAACTAATGGAAATAATGGTGAGCACCTACAAATAACACTTCAATTTTCTCGCTTAAAATAATTCCTAAACTTTACACCATTCTTTTTATGTTAAAAAATGTACAAATTATAAGCATATTACAACAACTAGAAGTAGTAACCAAACTTCCCAATTTTTTGCTATGGGCCGAACGACTCTAATTTGATAGCAACTATTCAAATATAGTCCTTTATGCAAATAATGACTTGGCATGCCAAACAATGTTTATAAAAAAGCCATTATGGTCCACCAGACATCATTACCACCTTTGGAGTCTATAATATATCATAATAAATGAGAGTCATATGAATGATTTTAATATTGATCATTATATCAAAAATGACATGATCGAATCAAGGTAATCGATAGCCGCATGAATTATTTTACTTTTAACTTTTAAATCAAAATATGCATGATCATATAAAGACAAATGTGAGCTACATGATTGATTTTAACATGGACCAATAGATCAAAAATAGTTTCATAACCAAATAAAGAAATTAAAATTTTATGCTGATTAGAAAGGTGGAGGAATTTAGACCATTTGATCATGAAAATTATGTGATCGAATGATAGAAAATAAATCTTTGATTTAGAAAGAAGGATGAGTTTTCAAACATCTGACCATGAATAAATGTGATTGAATGTTTGGATCTACATGTTTTGGAAATGAAGAATAATTTTGAACTATTTGATTTACTATGGTAATGTATTTAATCTAAATAAGTGATGAAGTGGAGCTTCAATGAGACATCAAGAACTTTTGCAAGCAAGATGTTATGTTGTTTACACCTAGCCACACCTAACCATGGTGCCAAGTTTCAAGATAATAGACTTGATGTTTTAATAATGGATTTGGTTGAGTGAATTTTTAGATGTTAAAGAGTTGATATGGATTTTCAAGAAAGAAATTAAAAAAGAAGAGGCGCAAATATCACACATTATGAAAATCATCTTAATTGGAAGAGTAAAAATCAAGTGGAACATTTTGAATTTAATTTTATGTTTTTAAATTTAATTTTTTATTATAATGTTAAGGTTTATTTAACCATTCATGCAAGCTACAAAAATGGAATTAAAATTTAAATTATCTATATTAGAAAAAAATTTAGTTTTTAATATGTTTTATCAACATATGTTGATCATCATAAGAATCATTTTCCCTATTCTTCAAAATTATTATTTCAAAAATAATTAATTAAATCTAAAAATAAATTAATAAATATAATTGAATTAACTATCCTAAATCTATATAACAAATGTTTGGTCTAAGGCAACAATGTTGAACCTATTTACTATGACAATTCGATCGAGGCATCACACTTGAACATGGATGGAAGTATATTGAATCAAGGCACAACACCTTATATTCATAAATCAATTAATCATTTTACTGTTAACACATCTGACTAAATCCTAAAAATAGCCTAAGGTAGCTAATACTAAAATTAAACTACTTTGAAAGAACACTAGATGTCTTATAATGACCAAAAAGACGAACAAGTACAACAAGTTTGACTAAAATGTAATGTGTTTTCTACATAGCTAACAATCATATTTAATGAATGATGTGAGCTATCTGAGCATACAATTTTTTAATCAAATGTTGCCAACTCGTTTACCACTTTTTAACGATAATTTGATCAGCAATTCAATCACTCAATTTCGTGATTGCTTGGTTGACATTTAATCAACAAGATTAAATCAAACAATCATGTCACAATTTTGATCTAATGGTCAAGATGAAATCAAAATTTGAAAACTGCTCGAGTTTGTTCCAAATTGTCACTTTATGCAATTTTCACTATCGAATGGTCCAAAATAATTCACATCATGTGGCTCTTACAAAACTACTATTTAACAATTATTTATTAACCATTATAACTTTTATTCAAATAAAATTATGTTTCTAAATAGAAAACATCCCTGAAATCCTAATGGTTGATTGGTCAGTTTGGTAGGTGGAATTAGTCGATATAAAAGGTTTATAAATTGGATAATTACTAAACAAAATAGATTGATGAAATTTTTACGAGAATATAAAGAAATTACTTCTAGTAATGATATTAAAGCCATTAGTGTGGGTGCTCATCGTCACCTGCATTTATTGTGTCCATTATCATCACATTCAAATTCTTACTTACAATCACTTAAGTTCTCATTTTCTAATTGATTAAATTAAAATACTTGAACCTTATTGAGCAATTCGTCAAGCATAAGAATCAGACTTTACAGATCATTAACACTTAATAAAAGAACTTAATTGTATAATGAATCATCTATTTGTTAATTTTTATTATCAACTTAAATGAGAAATTTTAATGTAAGAGTAAAACATTTCAATCTAATTTGAAACAAAGGAAAGATGTGTAGCTTAAACAATAAGTGGAGATTCAATCTCTTAAAAGCCTTAATAAGGTTCTCCAAGAAATAGCAAAGGCTGTTAGGGATTTTGAGATAGACTATAATGGCTTTATAGTGCTTACCAACCACAAGTCAATAAGAAAAGCAACTAAATGGAAAGTAAAACATTGATTTGCCACAAAAAAGACCAAAAGAAGCCTTTAAGACTCTCATAATGCAAATACCATATATTATAACTAATAATGTCTAAATTTTAAACATCAAGGGTGTAGTCAGTTCTATAGTGTCTTGATGCCTTAATAACATGATCAAAATGCTCCAAATTAAGTTAATGGCAATGTGGGAAGCCTTTGCAAGTGATAGATAAATCAACATTATTAAAGGATACAAACATTTCACGACTTTGAGGGCAACAGTTGTAACAAAATATAGGTGTTCTAGTTGTAGTACTTACAATGCCAAATAATGAAAATAAAGAAAAATGCCTTGACATTGTTATAGTACATGATATGTAAATGATGTCTTATCTACTTAATCACAATTGGTTCATAGAACTTCCTACTATAATGGTCCAACATATGAACGATATCTTATTAGACCACTAAGCATATCGATCATTTCTCCATCAATAATTAAATGTAATACAAGAAAAGTTAGATTCTTAAGAACATGGGCTGAAAGCATAGAATTCTATCTAGTGGTTGCTTAGAATTGGAGTCTTCAATTGCTAGGTCAAGAATGAGGGCCCTAGCTTACAAACTAAATAGAGTTAAAAATCCCTTTAGGGAATGAACTAAGACTTAATTTAGTAATATATTTTATTAGACTGAATTATTAAAATAATATGTTATGAAGAAGGAAATAAAAATTCGAGGAGTTATAGATGATTTATCAAGGTTGGAACTATAAGAGATTTTAATAAGCTAACCTTAGTTGCTAAAATAGAGGCCATAAGACATTCACTATGTGGCTCAAGGATGGTGATAAAAACACTAATGTCTTCCACACAATACTCAATAATAGGAAAAGATATCTTAATGCATTCAAAATTAAAGATTTACGTGGGATTTGGGTCTCAAAGGAGGATTTAAGTGCCAAATATGTCATGGATTGCTTCATCTCTAACTAGTCCTTACTAAATAGGTGCTTTGCTTCGTTATGATTAGACTCACTAAGTAGTACCATGATGTTGATTTAGCACACTAACAACAAGGAAATATAAGAGAACTAATTTTTGGATGGATTCTTAAAGTTCTCGTTGACTGGATGGGTTTAATTGTTTCATTTGCAAGCATTATTTGATCCTAATTCAAGATGATATTTATGATTATGGCAATGTTTTTCTTGTTGATAGCTCATCACTTAATGAGTTCACTACAACTAATATAATCTTCCTTCCAATGAGTTATTATAGTACATCTTTTGGAGAGTTTACAACAATTTGTTTCTAGAGATTCTTCTAAAAAATACAAAGCTTTTAGTAGTTATCTTATGAGTTTCTTGTTCACTATTCTCTCGATGGAGCAATCAGCTTCTACTAATGGGAAATTCACTAAAATGATCCTACTTGCATAAGAACTATTTAATGATTTAAATCACAAGATCAAAAGTAATAACTCTATTATCAAGCAAAACATTAGGAAAGTATTTATTAGTATATCTTATGGTTTTGTTAAACACAAACTACACAAGTTTCACTTCAATAGTTAATTTATTAATCTATTGATGAGTATTTATAATATACATTATTTTGTTAATCATTATTTTTGAGAAAAAAATGGTTCCTTCCAATTGTCTCATTGGCTAAAGCAAAGTAACCCTTCATCCCCATTTCTTTTCCACATTGTGATTGAAGTGCTAAAAAGATGGTTAAACAATCTACATATATAAGGAAAAGTGAATCATGAGGCCCAGAAGAGCTTCTCAACCCAACTCCCATTTGCCTTGTAGATGTCTTTATCTACTTTTGAAGAGGTGATAAACGCTCTATTAAAACTATCAAGTTATTTTTCTTTAAGCTCGAGAGCACATTAACTTTGTAGATTAACATCCAAAATGACTTCTTAATTGGATTTAAAAACATCAAACACAAGCTTGATAACATAATCTAGGAACTCCTTGGATTCAAAAGATGTTATCTTCCAATCCCTTAACTTGAAAGCACATTGTTTAAAGCTAAGAAATAGGTGGTTCATTTCAAATACTAGATTAATAATATTTGTAAGAAGAAATTACTCTTAATGAGAGTTAATAATGGTTAGTAATGTCCTCTAATTAATACCATTTTACAGTCTAATGATATCTTATCTTCCCAACCAGATTATCAATATAGTAGAAAGTGTGACAAATGGTTTCTTATAGGCTAATAACGATTAGGAGAGTAAGCAAATTTTGGCCAACTAGAAATAAATTAGATTCTTATAGGAAAATAATGGATAAGTTGTTTAAGAAATTGAAATATTTTAAGGATGCATGTGATGCAAGGCTTTGCTAGAAGGTGTATAGCTCAAAGACTTTCTTGGCTAGAAACATAAGTGGTAATTACCTCAATAAAAATTATTATGGAGCATGCTTCTAACTTGGAATGATATAGACAAAATCATTCTCATTATTTTCATGCGAGGAACCCAAAAGATATGGATGGATGCAATTCACTATCAATTCAGCATGATCCAATTTTATAAGTAATTCAATAACTCATAAGTTAGAAAAAATAATGTAGAGTACTAGCCAGCCTTCCAAAAAAACTTACTAATGTGGAGGCACCTAAATAATTAATTTACATTTGCTAACTACTTGAGGAAATTGAATTCTAAATTTATAAAAAATACCCTTTGTATGCATATAGGGATTTTGAAATTCCTACTTTTGTGGAGTGACCTAGCTGCACAAACTAATGAAACTGCTTTTCCCTTAAGTTTAGCATAAAACACATCCAACATGATGCTTCTACAATAGTGGAATTATATTCACACTCATCAAGAATTTATAGTGATTGCCCAGATGCAGGTCATACTTGTCATGAAGTTAATACTTTATCTGATAATTTTTTTGATGATTATTGTGTGAAAGATGGTTTTTGTTTTACATAACCCGATTTTACATACCCCACACAACTCTTAGGGATTTTCTTGTTTGACAAATACATACTGGAGGCCTCATTTGACATTTTGGTCAAGTCAAAATAAAAAGAGGTGTGTTTGATTGTTTTTATGGGCTAAGACTAGCTAAACAAAGTTGCATCAATCGATTCTCAATTTTGAACATGTGTCCCAACTAAATTAGGTAATTAATATCAAGATGCATATGCACAATGAACATGGAAACTTGTATGTTTGGACTTATTTTAGGATTTTTAAAAATCATTAGAAATAATGATTCTATATTTAAATTGTTAAGTTTTCTAAAATGGCTCATTTTATACCTTATCACAAGACATCAAGTAACTCTCATATTATGATGTGATTTCTTGATGAAATTGTGAAACTACATGGCTTTCATCAAAGAAATATTTTAGATCGTGTTGTCAAATTTACTAGCTACTTTTGAAAAATACTTTGTGCCTAAAGCTATCAAAACTTAAGTTTTTAAGCAATCTTATTTGTACCTTAGTATTGTAACATGCCGAAACTTGGAATTTGTTTAGCATTCTACTTATTTTAATTTTAAATGAATCAATTAATAAAACAAGTTTAGTCCTTAAAATCATCATCAAAGTGAAATTGATTTTATTCTCTTACCTTATTGTTTAGCACTTCTTAGTTTGTTGAGTCTTTTACACATTATATTTTCAATTTACATAAATATATTACTAAATAAATTAAATTGAACAGCTAAATATATAAATAATTACAAAATACTCATTGATAACTTAGAAATTTTGTTGAAAGTGATTATATAATGATTTGTGTTAGGCTTGAGAGACTCTCCTTGGAACCCTTAAAATATTACATGCCTATAATATAAGACCATTTACATTTATATAAAGACTAAGTATCAACATGTATATCTTGATTTACCTAAAGATTATAAAATTAGAGCTCCCTTTAATATTCAATAACTTGTATCTTATAAAAAAACTATGCCAAATATCTGGTGAGCCTTTTTAGCCTTCACCATCATTGCCAAGTAAAATTATCCCAACAATACATTTAGCCACATCTTGTGAGCATTGGGATCAAGTGGAGCCAGCCTTAGATGATCAAACAATCTTAACATTAAATCTTGTATAACAATGATTTTTGGTAGGTTGATAGGTCCCTCATGTCAATGCTTAATTTAAGTCCTTGGCTTTTGGAGAAGTTCTTACTTGTCTAGTGATCCTATGTTTTCTAATTCTAAATTAATTGAATCTTTGAGTAGGCTCTTATTCAAATATATTTTTTGAACCTAAATACTTTTCAATTATTTATGAGCTAACAATCGGCTTTTCATATCATCTTATTGTAGGTTGGGATTGAGCCTTACTAAATTGTCATAAATATAGTAGTGTTGAAGCCCAAATGTACATCAGGAAAGGAGTTTACGCCTCAATTCATAAGAAATGGCATGTGATACAATGGCATCTTCACTAACTATGACAAAGAAGTGAAAGGATTATGTACGCTAAGACTCATTACTTTGGTGTTAGTTTTTGGCACATTTGGTAAGAGCCAAAAAGAAAAACCTTTTTTATGCACTTTTCAATTTACATATTATTTCCTATATATTTATTAGTATATCTTTTGTGAATTTTCCATTACAATTAAAAAAATTTGTGTATCTAATGTGTGATTTTTTAAAAACGTTTCACACACTAATTTCACTTGCCACCTTTTGGGTGCCCTTTGTATGAGTAGTGCTATATGTATATTTTAAGGAATCTTATGATATTAAGGACCATTTTATTTTTTTAATAATTTATCATATTTGGATATGGTATCATAAAAATGTAGGTATCTTTGCACCATGTGCTTAAGAGGCCAAATATGATTTTGACCATACCAAACTATTTACGTAGCTTATAAGGGTTGACAACAATGATATAATTTTCTCTATCTTTACCTTTATTGTTTTTGCTCCACTGGTCTAAAAAAATTCATTAATAAAATAAGTCATCATCAATGTTAGTTCTATATCACTCACTATCCATAACAATCTTCTATCACTTGATCATGTACTACTCCAAATCACTACTACTTAATTACCCAGTATCATCTGGTACCCCAACATCATTAAGCCACCAGCTACTTCCCAACCACGTACCATCTCCTGGCCACTCGTTAGCTACCAGCCTTTGATCATCATCAAATGTCATCACTTGTCTTCTTCATTATTGACCTCCTCGTCACGTCCTAATTGATGTTCGATCATCAAATTATATGATTGCATTTTTTCCAGGAATAACATTTTTCATACATTTTTATATTTTGTATTAAATATCATTGATCTTCTTAGAGTAAATTTCATGGAATTCTAAATATTTTTATCCATTCCTAAATGATTTAAATAAAAAGTTATCCTTCTATATATATTTTGCATTTAATGGGGTTGTTCTATTATGAATAATGTCATTAAAGTCTAAAGATCACTTTTGGTTTATTAATTGATTTAACTAAAAAGTTGTCATTCTCTTTTTTTTGTGTTTATGATATTTTCCATCGGTGTATTTTCCTTTCATTTTTTTTCATGAACTCAAAGTAAGAGAGGCTCTCTCATTAAATATAGTTGTTGATGAAATAAATTTCTCTTATTTGTGTGCTTCCATCATTGTGAACAAAGAGTGTATACCCAATTCTAGTTAAAGAGATTCCAACTATCCCTTTCTTGCAAGAGAAAAGGATTGAAAGTGATGGATCTTCTACCAGAAGAGCTCACAACCAAATAATTCACCTTTCTATCAACACTTATATGTCCTCCCTACATTGTACTCTTTTAATCTAATCACCAAACTATCACCTTCCTCAACAAAGCTTGAGATCCTATCCTACCATCCCGTTATCCCATTATCATCCCCACAAATCCAAACCTCCAACTCATCACTCTTTTCTATCTTTGACACTTTACATGTTAACTCCTAAGGAAATATAAGCCATCATCACCAAAAAAAGCACTCTTTCTGTAGTATTTATCTTTTAAATGACAACCTAAAGTAAAGGTTGATCTTTCATCTATTCGAGGACTCCAAATAAAGTTTTTCTTATAGTTTTTTTTTATTTGAGTGAAATTTTATGTGATAAAACTACTTAGTAAAACTTTATATTTAACTCTTAATGTGTTACCACACACTCTACTTAAAAATCTATGCTATTAATTGAAATGCTAATATTTATATAATTATGAAATATCACACACCTCATCTAACCCTAATTAGAATATGATATCTTTCAATATTTTCTAAAAATCTATTAAGAATTGTAGTATTATAATCTCAAAATTAGACCATAGTAAAGTCTAATTTATCTTATATCAAGTTTGTTTCCATGTTATGTTTTCTACTCAGTATGTCCACTAAGGAACTCTTAATTGGTATTGGACAAATTCTATTTTAGGAGATATTACAAAAGCATTAATATGACTCTCTATGATCTTTCTTGACAACCATAGAGTTTTATGCATGAGTTGGTTTTGTAATGTGAGACCATGATCACTTGTCATTTTTTTTAAAATGCATGTCATCTGAGCTTTGGTAATCTATAGTTGCAGTTACGTTTCCCTTACATATTATTTTAAATAAAACAAATATATAAAAAATGTAGATGTCAATCATTATTCTCACTTCTTGATATCCTCATGTGTCAAACTTTTATATGATCACAAGGACTAGTAAGTCTTATCAATTATCAAACTATAGTTAAGAATCAAATCAAAACTAAAGATAAAACTTAATCCAAAATTACATGATAAAACTATCCTAATCAATAGCCCAACTCACCCAAATGGTTAGACAAATTCTCTTAAACCAATAATGTGAACCAAAACTGAAAAGATAAAGAGATAATCTGGGAAGAAGTATCATACCTATTAATCTATTAAAAAACACTAAGAGTCATAAAAACCATGGAAAATATGATGATCCTTCAAATTAATCACACAAAGATATGCATAAGACAACTCAAAAACATAGAAGAAGAAATGAACCTTCTAATGAGTCAAAGCTAAATGATGATCTAGATATGCCTAATAAAGAAGAAAGACTTGGGAGGCATAAAAAAGGAAGGCATATCCTTAATTTAAATCTTAATACCCCATCTCTTAATGATAATTCTAACCCGAAGGATTATATTGACTAATAGACTAGCATGAATGATTACTTTAATTAACACAAAATAATTTAATAGAGAAAATATTAATTTATTAAGAGTAAACTCAATGATACTATAAATAGGTTTGTAGAAACATAGAGCAGTAATATGTTAATAATTATGAGGCATCCAAAACTTGTAGAAACCCTAAGATAAGTTTATTCAATAAGTTTATTCTATTAACCTATAATATTGAATTATTTGATAAATGGAAAACATTTTGTTAAGGTGGTAAAAAAATCAAAGAGTACATTAACAAGTTTGAGGATTATATACTTTCAAGTAATATAAATGAATCGAAACATGTAGTACTCGCCTATTTTAGGGTTGGTTTAAAGAAATATATATTGGTTGAGCTTAATTTGAAAAATATTACTGAACTAGAGAATATTTACCATATAACTAGAAATATGAAAAAAAATAGAACAACTTATTTTTAGAGAAGTGGCCTTCCAGTCTCTTTAAAGGCTCGCACCATCATTGCTTTCTTAACCCACTTGTACTTGCACTTCATCCAACACCTCTACCATAGTTTCGAAATCTTGTAAACCGATATTATCATCCACTTCTTTACAACCTTCTTCAAGCAAGCCCATTATTTTCCAAGTTACCAAATCTAGAATCTCCTATTTTGAGGGCAATGAGACCAACTTGTAGCCGTCAACTTCTCAAAGAAAACCTTGGCTGTGAACTTATATGTTAACAATGAACAAGAAGA
Organism: Vanilla planifolia; assembly: GCA_023846275.1. Classification (NCBI taxonomy): domain Eukaryota; kingdom Viridiplantae; phylum Streptophyta; class Magnoliopsida; order Asparagales; family Orchidaceae; genus Vanilla; species Vanilla planifolia. The sequence continues at coordinate 3,190,409 of JAIUJO010000023.1, forward strand.
GTCAGACGAAGAAGAAAATGTAATGTCAAATAAGGATTATGGGCAAGAATTGGGAAATATGGAAAAGTTAGTGTCCTTAGGGTTGGGTACACTCTTATAACCTCATAACTATAGGATGAATAGAGGTGCACCAACATCTTCTGCACTAGTATAAAAATTTAGGAACATCCATGTAAGATGGTCATCAATGTTAATAGTCACGTCACTATGATATGCTACTAAGCGATAAGTGTTTCTTTATTGAAACACCCAAACCTCTACTCTATCATTAATAGATAATCCTTAATTTCTTTTAAGTAAAAATGTTATGTACCATGGAAATTGGAAAGATTTAGTGATGATATTTTATTCAATATCATATTTATGTAAGTCATCTTATCCTCAGAAGGGCAAGAATTTTTTATTGGGATATGACTTTTTAGGGTTAGGCGAACATGTGCTCTTTTTTTATTAAAAAATGGCCATCACATTATACCCTTCTCCAGTTCATCAAAAATTTCGGTCACTTTAGCCTAATAAATCTACAAAAACTTTTAAGATCATGAACAAAAAAAAGACAAATAATTTGAGCTTGATCACACTACCTCATGTTAAGAAGACCATTGGTCAAGGAGACTTACGTTTTTTATAACTAAAATCTTAGCTGTCACCACACTAGACCCACCGATGGATTGTAAAGGACTTCTTAAATGACACTCTTCATATTTCTCTAAATGATTTCCCCGACACTCTACCACACATGTATGTAAAACTAATGATCAATCTAGTTCCCTAGGTGAGCCTAACCTACCTTCATTATTTTAGATTAAGCCACGAGGCTCATACTATGTTAACTCATCAGGTAGAAAACCTACTCAAAAACAGATTTATCCCAAAAAGTATTAGCCTTTGTCCTATCCTTATACTTTTAGCAAGCCAAAAGAATAGAACATGGAGATGTGTGTTGATAATCAAGTGATTAATGAAATCATAAAAAAATATAAGCTTCTTATTTCTTATTTAGATGACCTCATAAATCAGATGTTAAGTGCATAATATTTTAAAAAATAAACTTTAAAGGTGGTTTTCTTTAGTTAAGGATTACATTGGGAGTTGAATGAAAGATAATATTTAATATTAAAGTTGATTTGTATAGTAAGTGATGTCATTTGGGTTTTAACAAACACTATGTAAATTCTTGAGATTGATGACCTACAATTTAAAACCATACTTATGGTAATATATCATACTTTATTTTGATGGCATTTTAGCCTATAACTAGTCTATTTGTGCAAATTATGTTGCACTCCATAAAAGAAGAGCTTATTGATCAATCTAAGTAAATATGAACTCTTCACGATTGAGATTGCCTTCTCATGATACATAGTTTCTTCTAAAGAGTTATCTAATTACCCAAACAAAAGCAATATATTTATGAGTGGCATACTAAGAAAATAATTTATGATATTAAAAGCTTTCACACTATAGCCAGCTTCTATCGATGATTTTCAAGACTTTAGTAGTATCGTCACATCGATACTAATTGTTTTAAGTCTGGTAAACTTGACCAAATTTGTAGACCTAACTTTTAAATAATTAAGAGAGACTATGAATAAGACAACCATTCCAAAACTATTTGATTTTTTATTACATTTGAGGTTGTATGAAATGGACTAGAAGTAAGGATAGGTGGTGTCCTTTATCAAGATAAACATCGTATTGCCTTCTTTAACTAGAAAATTAATGATGCTGGAAAGAAGTGTTATATATATATATATCAAAATAAGCTATATTTCATAGTTTAATCTTTAAGTTGGTAGAAATTTTACTTGCTTTTCAAAGAATTTGTCTTTTACTCTGACCATAAGGTGTGAAGTTCCTAAATACTCAACAAGACCTTAGTTATATATTTGTTTTCAAACACAAGACTGACTTAAAAAGTAAAGTAGTTGATACATTTAGTCAATATGTTCACTTATTAACTATTTTTCTACAAAGGCCCAAAATTTTACCATATTAAAAATGATATCTTGATTATTCTATCTTTGAACCATTTATCAAGAAATCAAATAACCTCCAAACCTTGTATCTAGAGATTTTATCTTAAAAGATGGTTACTTATATAAGAATAAAAGGTTATGTATCAAAAATTCATCATGTAAACATTTTTTAGTTTCGGAAATACATGTTAGAGGATTATCCGATCATTTTTATGAGATATGATTGATAGAGACATTTCAAAGATATTTTATTGGCCTAGAATAATGTATTATTTTGCATCTATGTAGCCCAATGTTGCTTATACATAATTTCAAAATCTTCAAATGTAGGCTAAGGTCTTTACATTCCACTACCCATACATGACAAGCTATGGTGTACATAAATATGGATTTTTTATTTGGATTACCTGATACCTCATCAAGGCATGACTTTATCCTTGTGGTCAATGATTATTTTACTAGAATAGCTTAACTTATCCTTTGTTGTAAGACCTCAAAGGCAATCCATGTGGCAAAGATTTTTTTCACTGAAATAATTAAATTACACGGTGTTCCAATGTCCATATTATCTAAATGAGATGTAAGTTTTACAAGTTAGTTTTTGAAGATCTTATGGCATTTGCTAAGAATTAAGTTAAAACTTTCTTTAGTTTACTTCCCTTAAACAAATGGAGAAATAGAAGTATTAAATCATAGTTTGAGAAATATTATTTGTTGCTTGATAGGGAAACAACCTAAGCTTTGGGAGTAACTACTACTATGATAAACATTTGCATAAAATAATTTTGTTAATCATAATATTGGTGTAAGGCACTTCGAAATTTGTCCTAGAAAAAGCATGTCTCTGATGATCTTATTCCATTACTAGAAGACCTTCATACTTTTACTTCTACTTATTTCTTGGCTTCTCATATGTTTTTATTACAAAAACTAATATATACAAAACTTAATCTAAGTAATGAAAGATATAAGAAATAATTAGATGCTCATAAAATGTAGGGAAATTGCATGAAGAAGACTATGTTATAATTAAAGTTAGGTTAGAATGGTTCCCTTTTGGAGATTGCAAAAAATTAAAAGCACATGGAGCTGAACCTTTTGAGATTATCAAAAAGTAAGAACTAATGTGCATGTACTACCTTTGTTAGAAGAATACGTGATTAGTGCGACCTTTAATGTTAAAGATTTAGTCTCATATAAGGTGCTACATCTAATAACTACTAGTAAGTCATTTGAGTTTAATTCTCTTATGTTGAGTGAATTCATTCCTACCATAATGTTAGAGCAAAGAGTATGGAAAATGTGAATATCATTTTAGATCATATGATAATTATTACCAAAGAGTGTATACGTAGAATATTTTTAGTTCATTGCAAGGGAATTTCTCTGATCAAGAACTCTTGGCTTAAATTTTATGACTTATATTATATCATGCCACACTTATTGGAGCACTTTTATACCCATCACCCTAATACTATCATGCCAAGGTCTCTCCTACCTAGGTAGGATGTTGCAAGAACATCTTGTGTTAGTTCACAAACATGCACTTAATGGCATCACACTAGGCCCATTCAAACTCAAAGCCGTACTCGAGCTAAACCTTGTTTCGATTAGTCATCTTTTTGTGCTATATGGATTGACTATAGTACACTAGTTTTTTGTATGATTATCTTTATTATTTTTGTTATGATTGTCAAATCATATTTTGTAATAAAATATGCCATCATCTATGTCACTTCTTATAAATGTATTGCTTGTTATAATTAGTCATTCTCATTTCCTGATCATTAGTTGCTTCTGATCTCAAATACCTAGATGTCTAACATCACTCAGGTGCCTATAATCACTAAATTGGTTGTTATTCCTTTGCTAATCACCATCACCTCATTGCCTGTCAGCGAACAGCTCTAGCAGTTGTCAATGATTGTCATCCGTCTTGTCCACAATTGACATTCTAATCATATCATCATTAATATCGTTTCATAATGTTGCATAAGTGCATAATTTTTTTTCATCAAAATTTTTTCATTCTTTTTTATGTTTTATATTTAATGTTGTTGAACCATTTGAAGTTAACAAGAATTCTAATGACCTTTTTAGATTCTTAAGTGATTTAATTGTAAAATTATCTTTCCTCATATATTTTATATTTAATGTGGTGAACCTATAAAGAGTTAATTTCATTAAATTCTAAAGTTCTCTTTTAAATTCTTAAGTGATTTAAATTTGAAATTATCTTTTCTTTTTTCCATACTTATGATATTTTCCAAAGGAGAATTTTACTTTTTTTATTTTTTTTTCATGGATTGGGCTCTACTTTGTCTATAAATAGGATAAGTTCCCTTATTATATTGTAGTTATTGCTGAATAAAACTTCTCTTCTTTGCTAATTTTCACTTTTGTAAGCAAAACGTTTATGCCCAACTCCAGTTCGAGAGATTCCAACTTTTCCTCCCTTGTGAGAGACAAGGATCGAAGGTGAGAAACCTTCCACAAAGACAACAAGCAACCAAAAAAATTCCTACTTTTACAAACATCTGTTATATCTTCTACCACCTTTTTAACTCTCCTGATCTAATAACTAAACCACCACCATCCTCAATGTGGCTCCATAGCCTAGCCTATCCTCTTATTATCTTTTATTAACTAAGCTTCGTCACTAACCAAAACCTCCACCTCGTTGCCCTTTTCCATCTTTAGAGCTCAACATGTTTACTGCAATGGAACTATTGTTAAACTATTGTTCATATATTTGTCTTAAGAGCTCAACATCTTTAGAGTTGCTCTTTCTTTTATTAAACTATTGTTCATATATTTGTCTTAAAATTTTTATTTTATTTGTGTGAGATTGGTTGTGATAAAACTGCTCTGTTGAACTTTATGCTTAACTCTTAATGTGTTATTACTTCACTTAATAATTAATACTACAAATTTGGAGGCTAATATTTGAATAATTATAAGATGGTAAACATGCAACCTAACCATGATTAATGTATAATATCCTTTAATATTTCTTAATAATTTGTCAACAATCTTTAGTATTGTAGTCTCTAAATTAGACCCTAAAAAGGTATAACATTTAGCTTAATAAGTAGTTTAGAAATTATTTGATTATCCCTAAACTTTGGTGTAAATATTATGAAAATATAGAGGTAAAAATTTAATTCTAAGGGTGAGCTAACATACTTGTTACAATAATGAATACTACTTAAGCTAAAATAAAATGCTTAAACTTTAATACTTTACATAAATGTTTTATTTTTGTTGTTAAAATTTGAAAAAGGAATATTTTATTTCTTTATCTATTATGTCCTTTTTCTTGGCCTCTGAGATTACATCACTTTCTTTATATTTTTTGCTTGGAAGTACTTAGATGTGCATTTTGGAAGGGCTTAGAAGAGCTATATCACAACATTCATCATACAATAATTATTAAAAATTATTTTGTAATAGTGAATTAATGATTATGTTATGACTCACTATTTTATATCTCAAAAATGATACAATAAATTTTATATTTTTCCATATTTTAGGATTACAATTCTCATGTTTTTTCCCTCTTAGCATGGATTATGAGAACAATATAGTGCTTCATTTCAAAAATGGAAGGACTATCTTAGACATTAGTTTTATGGTTTGTTAGAGTTATGTTTGACCCCATAGAAATGTAGTGAAGCTAAGTACTTGTATTAAAAAAGTTACAAGGGTAATATTTCAACTCATGAAAATGTAAAGAAGCCTAAGCTTTAGCTTATGTAAACAGCATTTGCAAAAATTTCTCTACTTATGAAGGATTGGTTAGGTAGTGACAGGCTAAAGCTTAGTAAAACCATGTAATATTTTGTCAATTCTTTTCTTTAGTATATATTTATCTTTCTTATTTCTTGATTCTTTTCAAATGTTTTAATTATTACATGCAATGCTTGATGATCCATTGTAATTCTCTAAAACTGATTTAAAAACTCTAATAACTCCAAATTCTCCCCCATCATGGGTTTTAGTTATAAGACATCTAGTGAGTTGAACTCCAAAACTTACAATAAGTGCCACAATAACCTAAAAATCCTAATAGTTGTTACCAAAGAATCCCATGAGACCTAATGGTGGGTGAACTATAACTGTTGTATAAATTCTCATTTTTTAAAAATTAAGAGCTTATAAACTCATATCAATATATGTTTGTTTAATCTTTAATTCTTGAAATAGAATGAGCATTATAGTTAAATCCATGTAAGAATATCAAATAAGTTTTTATAAGACAACTTAGATTTATAAATTATATTGTTAAACGAGCTTATTCATTGATTACATAAGGAAAATAAGAATTATAGCAATACTATTCATCTATCAATTATAAAGTTATTTAGATAAATGATTCAAATTAATATTAGATCATGCTTTTCATAGCTTCACTTTAGTTGACTTATGTACCACATGTGTAATAGAGCTTAAAAAATATTACTATATCACAATACAAATATATCACACATTAATCATCACTTGGTTGATTTTGACACTTCTTTGAGTTGACTAAAAGGATACTAAAAAGGCCATTAACATGAATACAAAAAATTATGTCCACTACAAAGTTTTGTTAACATAATGTTACGAAATATACATTCTTGGAAAGATACATAATACTTAGTGTGAAACCTAAAATTTCATGGTGTTGGATACCAGAATCTGATATGTAGGTAGAGTGATTATTGTAGCAAAGAAATGTGTAAGTGAGTACTATTACTTGGAAGCGCGTTGTGCAACACCAACTTGCATACAAGTTGGGTGATGAGTGACCTCATATGTTAGTGGCATTGGAGTGCGAAATATTTTTTTGAATTTAACTTCTATTGGGTAGTTCGACATTCATTTGTGGTATGTCTTAGTGATGTAAGGTATGCTTATGTTGTACTATAATAATTTTAGAATAGGAAATCTATAAAGTGTTTTACGAATTGTGAGGGAAAAAGAATTTTTGCTTAGTTGTAATACGACAATTTGGAGGAATTATGAGTTCTCAAGTTCTTATGAATAGGCCTCATTTTTCTCCCATAATATGGTTAAGAAAAATATGATAGATTTGAATCATATTCAATCATCTTCCATCATTTCATTTAAAGGGTGGTCTTTCTTAGGAATTTTAATTGAAATAACATTTTTGGGTAACGTTCAAGTACGTTCTTCTACTACTGTAACATAGCACTTTCATACATTCATAATCATACAAATCTTATGGTTTTTTTTTGAACTTCTAAACTTAATGAATTAGTGATATTTATTACATACCCATGAAATTCATAGAGTTAATGTTTTCTCAATTTTATAGCAACAACGTTCTTAAAAATTCCCTTCACTCAACTTGTGAACAAGGATCCTAAATCAAGTCCTTTTAATGTGGGGAGTACTACCAACCTTACATCGAAGAGTTATGTTGGGATAGAATTGAGTGCCAAAGTAAGCTAATTTGTTGGTGGAGAATTGAAGGATTTACTTCAAGGCATTGAGTGAAGTGTATTATTGAGGTAAATACATCTTGTATTCTTTTTTATTTAAGATTAGACATAAATTGTTTTAATAAAAGAAAGTTTGTGTGTTTCCTTTTCTTTATGCTCAAGTTAAGTAAAAGGGTGATAATGTACCTAGGGCTCTAAAATTCTATCGATGGTGTAAAATAAAAACAGTGGTAAAATTTCATAAAAACTTTAGTGTGGCTTACTTTCTTACATTTTTCTTCATATTTTCTTTTTATGAACCAAAATACTAATATTTAAAATCAATTATGATTTTGAATCATCAAAAAATTAGGTTAATCCAAATTCTCCACCTTTGGTTATGCTTAAGGGCGAACACGTTGCGTCAAAGTAGGTTGTTGCTTTTTGTACAGAAGTTATCTATTCTATAGGCTTAACATTATGGAGTGATCTGCTATTGAAATATTACATTACTTTTACAAAATTTTGCCAATACTCATTTGGTAGCATGCTCACCACCCACAAATGTTCATAAATCAACAATTTTCATTTTGGAAAAATTCTTTCCAACTATTTTGTTCAAAAAGTTTAATTAAAGTTGAGGAAATTGTTTGAATAACTCATATCATTATTATGAATATTTCTTATGAACTTAATGGCAAAACATTATTCAAAAGGTATAGATATCTTTTTTTATGCTATATCAAAAGAATAAATTAATAATACAAAGCACTTCCTTTAAGGCTATGTGTGGGTTAGATGGGTATCATGGAAAAGCAAGAAATAAGGTAATAAGATGAAAAGAAAGAAGAAGAAAGAGAAGAAAAAGAAGTCAAAGAGGAGCCCCAAAGGCACATTGTCCCTTCCTTGGAAAATATCTCATGACTTGGGTGAATGTTCTTCATATAATTAAGTTAATTCAAATGTTTTATTTTATGATGAATCATTTGGCTCAATTGATGAATGGCAATACATATTTGGAAAACATAAGAAGAAATATTTTTTTTTAAAGGAATATTTCACATTTCGTGAAAATAGCATTAACGACCTAGAAATAAAATATGACTAACTTTAAAAAACATGAACCATTATCATTAATGATTGTTTGAACATTTCTTTTTTTGCATGAATTACATTAAAAAAGGATGATTATGACATTGTTCTTCTAGAACATGATTCAATTTTGAATTATTTCATAGTAGAAAATAACTTCGTTAGAAATGAAAATTTCAAATTGAAGAATTAAAAAATTCTATTATTTGATTTGTATGAAATCTATTCATTAAAGGAAATATTTTTAGTTTATACATCAAGTAATCATATGCATGCATCATCATAAAGTCTTGCTTACATTGAAACTAAAGAAAGTTTATTAATGCAAATGCCTTATCATCTAGGACCAATTTGTATGCCTTACATGTGTATCATCAAATGTAATACCCAATTATTCCAATGGAATAAATCGTATTTTATTAGCCTTAACTTCATTTGCTTCAAAATGATAGACCTTATTACTTATTAACATTAACATGTTCAACAATTTGATTTTGGAATTATTCTATGTGAGTAGATAATATTATCCCATCTTGGTCCTTTACATTATTGGCTAATTCTATAATTTATTTTAAATATAACTTTTATTTCAATATTTATTCACATTTTTTTGTTATATTCCATAAAAATTAGTCAAACTGTGTTCATAATGATTAGCTTCAAGAATCAATCATGCACGTAACTCCTAAAATTAAAAAATAAATATTTAAACATAGATTAATGCTTTAATATTTAAATATCATTGTCAATAATGATAAATATTTTGTAAATATGATTCAATTTTTCTGTTAATTATGATTCACTAGGAATTAAGTTGCACCAAATTGATAAGGATTCATCCTTTGTTAAAATTCTCAAACCATTCTTGCACATTATTTTGTTATGGAACTAAAATTTTATATGAATTAGTGTAAAATATCATGACAAGTTGTCATATAAGAAGGCTCGATTATTGTACATTGAATAGCAGCTAATAATATTAAGTTATGATTCACCCAATGGATTTGTTAATAAGGGATTACTACTAAATATTGCATATCCAAAATCATATTTGTTCATAATAACATTAAATACATGAACAACAATATTATATTACCCAAAATAAAATGACCAATGATTATGATAGGTAGGTAGCAGTAGTATAAATGAATAATCCTAATTTTTCAACCATAGTAGAGTGATCGAGACTCTAGTAGGTGAACACTAGAACATTTTTTTCTTATACGAAGCAATTGGCAAGTAATTCTTCATAACTAGTTTGGATGGCCTCACCTCCATCAACTTTTAATTTGTTGATGTTGTTGGATACATAGCAAAGCTTTCACTCATCTACATCAATGGACAAGAATGTCAAATGGTTAACAAAATATTATTTTCAAAGAAGAAGAAATTGGTAAAATGGCTATACCATTCAAGCTTAAATTTATTAGAAAATATTCACATAAATTCTCAACTATGGAAATAATCCTTGTGGCATTTGGGAATATCAAATTTTTAAACAATTTTAAGGTTGGAACTCTTTATAATTGAAATACACTAATTACATTAGCTAGATTATTTTTGATGTTAGGTTCACTATGCAAGATCAAGCATAGCAAGGATGAATGTTGGTGTGGATCTAGTAATGGAATTACCTAGTTTCATCTACATAACAAAAAAAGGGTGAAAACTAAAATGAAATATGGCATTGAATTCAATAAAATAATTTGTTATTGAATTGACTTCTATGTTCAAGGTCACATGTCTCTTTAACGTAAAAAAAGTAAAATGTCATCTAACATTTAAGTTGTAATTAAGTCTTCCAAGGCACCAACAAGTGCGGATGAATCTATGAATTTGGCTAATACGGTAAATGAAAAGTCATTTCAATCGAATACTTTAATGTTAGTTAAGGATGTTCATGAAAAAATAATAAGGCACACCCACATTGTTACACACCAATGAAGGAGTATATAAAAGTCACAAATGATTGCTCCAATAAAATAGGTAAAATAATTAGCACATGCTCAAGGAAAACAAAGGTTGCCAATCAACTGGCATGGAACAATATGAAATTTTGATCCTGGTTGCTGATAATTAAATTTCTTTTAGAATAAACAACTATGTTTTGTTATTGATTTAGTAGCATCTTATGATAAAGCTTATTTGCAATATGACTTAACAATCATTTAAAAGATTTCACCAACAACTAGCTTAAAAGAACTACAAATTCTTATCCAATGAAATTTAAAGAGAAAGAACTACAAATTCTCTCAAATTGCATAATAGATACCTTATTTGGATAGCATCCTAGTCTATAATATAAGAGTTGCAACACATAAAAGCACTGTAAGCTCTTTCAACTATTCAACACCCAAAAAAATAACTTTGATTACTATCATAATACCTTTGACTGATAATAAAAAATTGCAAAAACTATCTAAGAGATTAGAATTTAAGCATACTAACTAAGTTAGTAATACACCAAATAAGATATAGGTATTACGAATGAAAAGCATCCATTGTTTAACCTTAAATGAGAATGACTAGTCAATTCACATGTTCATTTATAATCCAAGGGAGTGGAATATACCTTTATTTATGCTAAACTAAAGGGCTAAAGAAAACGTACTTTAGTACAAGTTAACTCAAACTATAGAGAAACTAAAGCTTTGTTGTTATTAATAATTGACTTTAATTTAAACACAACACATGATTTATATAAGGGAACCTCCAATCCTATGCAGGAAGTATTAAATTAACTCAATGATTAAATTAGTCAATGTTGCCTAAGAGAACACCCATTCATAAATCCTTTAGTGACATGGACAAAGAAAGGAAAGGGCAAATGGGTTTAGAAAATAATGGATTGATAGTTAGAGAATTAAGCTTTGATTGATCAATTCTCTCTAGTAGTAATGCAACATTTATGTAGAAAAAAAACATTCCATTCACATCTTTCTCAATCTATAAAGGACACTACTCCTTTGCCAAAGTTGTCAAAATTTCAAAATGTGTTGGTGAAGTGTCTAGCATTCACACAAAATGCAAAACATTTTATGAAATCATGTGGTCTTAAAAGCATCTAATAAATCTCTCAATTCAAAACTCAATATTTTTATCACTTATAAATGGTAAGTTGTGCCCCAACTCCTTTTGTAATTTAGTTATCAGGATATTAAATTGTCAACAAAGAAACCTCTTAACATAAAAGTTTCTTACATTAAAAATAGATACATTACTTGCTGAATAATCTTGAGAATGTGTTGTTCATTACATTTCATTGTATGGAGCATTGAAAAATAAAAAAATGAAAATTAGGAATCATTATTAATAAATATTTAATCATGTTAAATAGTAAATATACAAGTTTTTTTAAAAAAAAACCATTGATATATGGTTACAAATAATGAAAATATGATAATATAAATTAAAAGTTTATAGAAAATATTATTGTGTTGGCATGTAACATAAAAATTTAAAATTATCTACCACATTCCATCAATAAACAATTATAAAGATGTATGCTTTTTGTTCAAGCAAATAATACATAAAAAATGTTTTTTTGATTGAGAAAAAATGATTAACGACACAAAATATTAAAAATTCTTAAAAGAACATGCCTTTTCATTAAATGCACTTAAATATATTAAATGTTAAATAATAAAACATAATAAAAAATTTACGACCAAAAATAAACTAAAATATTTGATGTATAATGAATAAGTTTTTTTTATATTAACAAAAATATAAATAACTATCAAGAATGACAATGTGACATTTCAAACAAAACTTAAATAAAAATGTCTATTTTATGAATGATTAAAAGATATGATAGAAATAACATGCCAATCCTAAATCATTTTTACATAGGGTTGAATTTGACCTGTAAACATTATTTCAAAATAGTCACTAATAAAATAAAATGCAATCAATATTAATGTAAAATACTAATTAACATGTCAAGAATCTTCCCCTTATCCATCACACATATCATTGAATGTTTGTATTGGATAGTGACCTTTAATAAGTTATATTATCTTTTTTTGAATGTTTTATTTATTATTTTACATTTTTAATTCAAATTATATATTTATTTGTCTTTACTAAAAATTTTCTGCACTTTAAAAAATCAACACATTTAGCATCTTAAATAATTACTTATTTGTTTTTATATTTTTAATTTTTAGCATCTTTTATTTGTATAGTGAGTGTTTTTAGCTTGGACTAAGAAATGCTTTATTATTCATTCATTTTGTAAATTATTTTTTTGGTGTATTAATTGATTTATATTGCTGTTATCCTTTTTAATTTTAGTATATTTTAACTTATGATACCTATCTTTTAAATTAAGCTAAAATAAGAAAGATTTTTTATCGATCTAAAAGAAAAAAATGCTTTTAAAAATAACGTAAAAAAATTTATGTACAGTTAAAATGAGAAAATAGTTCATCTTATAAAAACCTAAATTTGTTGGAACAATTTGCTGAATTTGTCGCAATGTAAAGCATTAGGGTTTGCAAAAGTAAAAAAACATACAAAATAGAAGAAATAAACTTACAATAAAGTTGATTATTAAAAATTTCAAATATAAGAATAATTTTATGTTATATTAAAAAGTTTTTATATTAACAAATGAATAAAAAATATGTTATTGAAAATAAAATAGATAGAAAGAAATAAATTTTTATATCTCAACGACCTTTTCTATTTTTTTAAATTTTGATGTTTCTTCTTAAAAATCCCTTATTTTTGTTACATTATTTTAAAAAAAATTGTGGAATGAACTTAAATTTTTTAATATTTCACTTGATTTATTTCATGTTTTTCCTCTATTCTTATTATATTTTCATACAAATTTATCACAAAATATTTTGGTAGCTAATTTTCTTTAATTGACAACATGTTCTTAAGTATCTAATATTTTTTCAATAACACTTTTATTATATTAGCATTAAGATTTTTTTTAATTATCTTAAAAATATGAAGCAATTTAATCTCATGCTTTCTTTACTTACATTCTAATTGTCACAAACCTAAAAACATAGTTAAATTATTATAACATAATACTTCTCTTAATCAAATATATTATTACCCAATAGTTTTGTACTTTTTTTATTCAACATTCCATATACAAAATATTAATGTGCAATATATTATTACGCATTTATTTCTTTGAACTTATTTGATGTAAATTTTGTATAATTTCAATATTCTTATTTTGCTAATAGTATTTTTAAAATAGCTTTTGGTTTTGCTAGAATATTCTCACAATTTACACTATTCAGATAATATTTAATGAAAATAGTCGTTATATAACTTAAAATCTTTGTTATTTTTATGTTGTTTTGTTATTCATTATTGTAATCTTTGCATACATAATTTGTGATTATACAACCTTTTAACACATAAAAGTTATAAGTGTTATTATTTGTTTTTATATCAATCCTTATAATTATTTTCAATATTTTAAAATTTTAAAACATATTAGTGAAGAATTAGTTTTTTATTATTATCAAAATTTTATTATCCAAATTATCTTCTTGTTTTTCTTAATTCTTTAGTTTTACCTAAATTTTAATATTTTAAAGTTTATTTTCAAAGATGAAATAAAAGGATTAAAGTTTCTAAACTATTGTTTATAATTTGCAAAAAAAATTCTTTTATAAAATTCTATAAATATTGAAGGAAAAATAAGAAGTTGTTGTAATCACAAATATAACTAAATGTTTAACTTCTTTAAGAATTTCTACTATTATGACAATGAACATAAGTTCTGAAACAAATTGAGTTATCCATGCTTGATATCGAAACAAATATATTAGAAAATATTGTAATGAAGAAATAAAAGATATTTTTATAATATAATATTTAAATTAATAAGAATAAAAAAATATCAATTATATTTTTAAATAATATTAAATAATAAACATTTGAAATATTTAAATTGTTTGCGTAACAAATCAAAGAAATTGGTATATATTAAGGACAATGAAAATATACTATAAAAAATAAAAATTAAAAATTTAACTGAGAAGATAAGTAACATATCTAAAAATAATAATATTTCAAAATTGTCATGTAAAAAAAATTTAGAAATTTTGAAAAATAAACATATTGTGTTAAACAATTTGAAAATAAAACAACTAAATTAAAATAAGAAAATAATTAATATCAAAAAATAATATGTAAAATAAAAAAATGAATAAAATTGTGTAGAAATTTTAAATTTGTAAAACAAAACTTAGAAAATAAGAATAATGTTTTGTAAAAGTAAAAAAATTTCACTACTACAATATGACATAAAAGATATTTTTACTAATAAAAAGCAAACAAAATATTTTTGAAAGTTGAATAAAAATATTCTCATAGAAAAAGGACTTTTCTACAATGACACATACAAATGATCCAACATTTGTTAGCCAATTATCGAAAGTGAAGCCATTAAAACATTTTGTAATAGCTAAGTTGATGTATCACATAAAAGAGAAAATGCCAATTAATACTATCATAAACCATCTAGAAGTCCAAATAAACATCATTAATTATGAGGTATTATTTTCTTTTAGTTACTTGTCTAAACAATCTATTTACTACTTAATTTTTTTCGAATATTAAAACTTTGATGAATTTTTCTTATCACAATTTTCATGTAGTCCACAATAAGAATATTTTTTAAGTAATTAGGCTATGAAAGTTTTTTATATTTTTATCATTCCATTGTTTTTTTTGGATATTTGTATTTTTAAATCTTCACTTTTTAATTTTTATATAATTTGTATTTTTGTGAAATAAAATCATTTATAAATGTTTTTGTTAATCTTTATGTAGATGTGAAAAATAATCTATATGCTCATTATATTGATGTTACTATTTTTCTTGTACTTTTGTGTAGTTTATATACACAAAGTATAATTATTTTTAAGTTAATTATTAGATATATTACAATTTTTGTAAAATTTCTTTTATTTTATTATAATAACTTATTTATGATGCTTAAATTATAATATGAAATATATTTTTGAAGTGTTGTGATATGTGAATAGAAAACCACTTTAAGACATTATTCAAATAAATCTACGTATTTTAGATTTTCTTTTGTTGGATAGTTCATATATTTGTATTCCTTACATTTGTGATCCATTTCTTATATTGACATATTTTTGTTAATATATTAATGTTTTAAATTTATATATAATATTTTTCAATGTTTAGTTTTTTAGAATTTTTAAATACAATAGAAAGAATCCATGATTTAATTCTTATGACCTATTTTGGTATATTATCAAATAAGAAGCATATTTTTAATACAACATTTTATTAAAAATTTTGAAGTCATTCGTTGAAGAATATTTTAAAATTTTACTTATGTAATGGAAATAAAATATCTAAAACATTAAGTATATTTTTACACTATATTTAAAAAAAATTTAAAATTTCTATTAAATAAATAAGTAAAACTAATACAAATGTTATGCCAACAAAAATAGCAGAAACAATTAAGATAATTTAATATTCTAACAAGTAAGCTAACATGCATATGTAGTAAAAAGCATTTAAGCCATGAAGTATATGTAGAAAAACAAATATAAACTCAAATATGAGAGTAAAGAGATAAAAGTTAATTATCAATGTAAATTAACTAAAATAATGAAAGAAAATTCAATAATAATTACTCTAATCATGCTATTGTCAGAAGTATATTTTTAAATTCAACAAAATATTACAAAACCATTTCCATTATTGAATTATTCATATTTAATTTAATAAATTATTCATATGGGATATCAAAAAAAAGTGTCGCAAATCAAAAATTGGTAAGCATGCAAACATAAAGAAAATAGTCAAGTAAAAAAATATGAAATTTTACAAATTTAAAGCATTACCAAATATTTGTAATATAATATTGATAAGAAACAACAAGAAAAAATATTCAGCAAAATAATACAAATATAAATTTTTTGAAACTCAAAATGAAAAATAATAAATAACATGTAACACTTAAATGTTTAACTCTATGTTGATAAATTGAAATAAAAAAGATAAAATATTGAATAATAAATAAAGCAAAAAAGTTAAAAACTTTATGTAATCATAATAAAAATATCTCTATAATTAAGACAAGGCAAATAGTTTTTATGCAATAGATAAAAAATGGGGACAACAATAAAGTGAAACACCACTGAAGCTCGTGTAAATAATATAAACCATATTTTGATCTGCAAAATAGTCCTTGTTATCTAGGTGTGCAAAATAAAAAACATGCCCACATATGCTTAAGTATTTTTTATGTCTATTTCAAGCATTTATAAACCTTTAAAAGGCATATTTTACCCATATAAAGCATGCCCACACAAGTTACCTTGCAGTAAAGTTCTGAAATTGTAGATTCTTGTATCAAGTTCATGATCTTGTTTAGTGAATTTGTTGGACACTACACCTTGAGAACATTTTCAAATAAATATGTTTTGTGCATAACGTTTAATATATTGGGCATTCTAATATCTTAATAACTAGTGTATTATTACTAATATAAGTTTTTTATTTCTTATACAATGTTTTTTCCAATATTAAGAAATTATTATTATGCCTAATAAATATAAATTTTTTTAAATAATATATAATAATTATGATACTTTTTTTGTTTAGGATTCCACATTTCTTGATGCACTTATCATCATAAAAATTTTCATTTAATTTTTAAAAAATAAACTATGCTTTTTTTCAAAAAGTAATTTTCTTATTTACAGTTACTTATTCATGATAGTTTATATAATTTTAAAACTCTTCAATGATATGCATTGTTTTAGTAATCATCATTTTTATATAAAAAATAAAGTTCTTTGAATGAAACACAAATAGTTCGAACTATTGAACACTTAATTGTGCAACTTTTTTTTTGACTCATTCTTTTATTAATAATTTTTTTTAATAATATTTTAATCATGCACCACAAAATTAAATATTGATTATTAATTTAAAATCCTTGATCCAGTGTTCCATCATGTAAGTCACTTGTGAAAATAAGTCAATAAATGTTCGTAGCTTTACTCAAGTGTGGCCCATGATGTACATCAAGGAGTCATTTCTTTAACACTTGGTGGATTGGTTCCCAATCTATGATTCATCATGTGCACTTCATTTTAGTTCAAATTACAAAACGTATCCCTTTATGTTGATATGACAAATATGGCTATATTATATTACTCATGAATATTGATTTTATAGACAATAAAACATGCATATCATACATCTTATACACATTTAGATATTTATTAGGTTGATTTCATTTGTTAAATTGATCAACTATCATAATTTTCAAAAGCAATAAAATTTCATATTATCTATGCATTTCACATTTTTACCTTTCAACTATATTATGATATAATCTATATGCATGGAATTAAAAGAAACCTAAGTCAAATGTGACCATGAGAGATTTTCATCAATTGCACTATTTGTGCTATTTTCATATTGTTATCATACTTCAACACTAAATGGTTATAAGAGTAGTGTGTTAAAGTTTGTATATTTAAGTTTCAAACAAAATAATGTCATATGTATCATACAATATTGTCATTAGAATATTCAATAGAGCTTAAACTAAACAACATTAAGTATGTGATGTAAAGTTTGTAGTGTCATATAAGTACGATAACATTTTTGTAAATGTACAATTGGCTATTTTATGCTAAGTATTGAAAACTTAAGTTATAGTTCAGCTAACCTATCTGTACTTATGCAATCTCAAAGTCATACTAGTACAATCACATTAATTGAGTTCAAATATGCATTTTTGTAAGAGTATGCAACATAGTCATACAAGTTTGATCAATCCTCCAAATGACATATAGATAGATTCCTATTGTACCAGTTCATTATTAATGTTGTACCTTTATGATATGGACTTATATATGATGTTATTTGAGGAATTGGGCATTCGTTACAATTATTAATATTTGTAGTATTATTTTATTTGGTCATATTTTCATGCATATATAATCATTCATGGTTACCATCTTGAGCTTCTCGTACAGCATATTATATGCTACACACTTACATCTTTACAATATTTTCTCGAGTTAAAGAATTTGCTTGGGTAGATTTATCTAGTCCTATATTATAATGTATTACTCATATAAATATGAAACATTGAGATATGTGAAAAAGAATAGATTGGATAGGTACTTCATGCATGCAATTTGATGTGATAGCTAATGTTAAGTAAGAATCTTAGGTTTAGCAGTATGATCATTATCTTAAGAGCATGGTAGTTAATTTTATTCTTTTAAAAATAGCATTTTAACTCTTTAAATTTCTTTATTCATCTATATTCCTTTGATTCATATAAATAAAATTTATTTTTAATGAATATGATAATGAATCTTTTACTAAGTAATGTTACATGTCAAAGAAGAACAAAGTTGGATGTGTTTTTCACTACAATATCATCCTTTATCTTATTTGCTTGATTATTGTTATATTTGGTGTTTTACTTGCTTCATAAACATTGCTATTACTTTTAAGTTTCATACATTGACATGGCAACATCTTCTCATAGTATTTAGTTGTTGGGCCATATTATTTTTTTCATGAATAAATTATTGTATATTATTCCTTCAATTGTTGTAGTAATCCTATAAACTATATTGTTCTTTCTTTAGTGACATTATTTGAACATGGAAACTATCAAAAAATGCAGCACAATTGAGAGACGTGCCACTTACATAGCCATGCATAAGAACAGAGTGTTTTGTCAAGTTAACTCCAACTTAGACAAGATAAAAAATGTTGTGCTTTTTAAGGTTTTGCTTAAGAACAGGGTGTTTTTTTAATTACATAATATCTATTCATCAAATTATAAAAACTTTCTTATCAAAATATACTATAATTGGAATTTTACTAACAAAATATTTGTTTATGAACTATACAAATAATTTTTAACATTTAAAACTCATTTCTAATATTTTCATCTATATTAGTGAATTTATTTATTTTATATTTTGTATGTAATTACTAAAAGTTTTGCATTATCCAATCAATTTTATTTCCTAAATGTTTAAAGTTTATTTTTCTAAATGGATATTTGATGTTGTTATCTCGATATAATTATCTTATCTTGTCAATACAGATAATACTTTCTGGTCCTAATTTTCAAAATTTTTAGACTTTTGTATTCCCAAGTTTTGTAAATTTATTAATCAATTTCATGTGATTTAAAAATATTTTTTAACTCTTTATACTAGTTTTACTAAATTTTTTAATTGACTTTTTATCTATGAGATTTTAAATTTTTGGTGTCATTTATACCTTCTTTTGCCATGGTAAGTTCCTTCTAATTAGCATGAATATGCAAAAAGATTTGAAAAACTATGGTGTTATATCATCTAATTGATCTTTCTTTATTTTTTTTTCTTTATTAATTACAACATTGAATTGAACAAGTTTATATTTTGAATATACATTTTATTAATGTTCTACATAATTTTTTGAATATTTATTTTTATTTAACAACTTATATGTTTAGTTTTCCTAATTTAATAATTTTTTATTTTGTTAATGTAGTTTTTGGGGTTTTATTATAAAAATACTTTTTAAAAAGGTCAAGCAAAAAAATTAAATTTCAAAATTTTAATTATAATGCAAATTATAATTTGAAAAATTAATTAAAAAATTATCATATCTGCTAAAATTATTTTTTAAAAAATGAGAAATTTTTTTTTTATTATTTTAAGAAACTAATTTATTATAGATTAAAATATTATACTTCTTAATCATTCTAGTATTTTTTGAGGTTTTTGGATAATGACCTATTCATGACAAATTAATCAAGATGATTTTTTATTATTTACACAAATAATATTTTATATTCTAGTTAGACATAACTATACATGAGTTTTTTCTTATAATGATTATATTATGGTATTCTACTTGATATCTTCAAGGTTTTCCTCTTTTTAATATCTTGTTAAGAAACACTTTTTTGGCTTAAATTATTTTAATTATTAAAATTTAAATATTTTTTATATTACTTTTTGGGTGAAATATTCTTACAAATGTTATCGTTAATCTTTATTTTGTAATGATTTGTTTAAATGTATTGTATAATCTAATCATAACACATCTCTAAAAATTCAATATTTCACAAGACAGATCATAGGAATGGCTAATCTATGTAGTCACATGCCTTCTTTATATTTATCATAAGAATGTTTAAAGATGAGCCAAATCTCCATATTTTTTTGGAGTTTTTCACAACCATTTTTTATCTTTCAATTTAATCTAATTTTGACATTTTCCATTTCTATTGAATTGTCAACTTGATTTTGATAACTCTTTTTCTAATTAGTATTATGAGGATGTTTTGGTAAATGAATTATGCAATTAATTTTTAGCAATTTAAGTATGTGCAGCCTAGATGATTTTCTTTTATGATTGTGTTTTGTTGAAATTTTGTACATATTAATTGAAGTTTTTTTTCTTTGATAATTAACAAAGTTTTTTGTTGCTAGACTATATAAGTATTTTCAACATTGTCATATTTTAATGATTTGGCTATCTTAATGATAGTTTTAAGTTATTATTTAATATTTGATAATTCAGTTTAATTATTTGAGATTTTTAATTATGATGACAAATTCTTGAAACTCCTTTAAATTGAAAAATTATTTCCTAAAACATAATTTTGCATACTCCCTATATTTTATAGAAGTATGTGTTATGCGATTAATTTTAAACATAAAGGATTTTTGTTTTATCTAACTAATTTGATGCATTTTTATATTTCTTGTATTTTTTAAAGCAACAAATTTTTAATAATGTATGAATATTAAAATACTTTCTCAAATTATTAATCATAGTTCAATTATTTTTTGCATTATTTTTCTTCCATATAATTTCATTCAATCACATTATCGCAATCCTTTTTTAATCTATTATATAATAGAAAAGATTTTCTAATACAATAGTTTACTATATTATTTTGCTTATTCTTTTGAACATTTAAAATTCTTTTTCTAGAGATAATTTCCTTTTTATTATTTCATGTACATTTTTAATAGAAAAAAAGTCAAAATTTGTTTTTGCAATAAGTTTGTCAATATCATGTCACAAAAACTTATTTTAAATATTTAAATATCTTTACTATCTAATGAACATTTTTTGTACATTTTTTATTGTTATTATTATGGCTACACGTGTAATCTTTTAATTTTTCTATAATACAAAGTTTATGTAATTTTATGCTTTGCCATCTTTGTTGGCTTATATATTTTTTTGGATAACCATACTATCTAAAAGTTGAAGTGTGTAATTGCCTTAATAGTTATATTTTATTACATTGCTCTTAATTTTCTATATCTATATCAACATACTTTTTATTATTATTATTTAAAAATGACTTTTTTAACAATACATTTGAATAGTTTCTAAATGTTAAAACTTTTTTATAATCTTACTCATTTTCTTTTTTTAAATAATTTTTAATAAAATAATATTTACAATTGAATTATCAAAAAACTTTTACAACCATATATGCATACAAGCTTTAATAAAATTATTTTTTTCATTAAATCATATTTCATTCTTTGTTCTTTTCATAATTTTCATTTTTAAGAGCAAATTTATTAAGCACTATTTAGTACAATATTTTAGCTATGATAATTTTCCTTTTTAATTCCTTTTTTACCCTTCTTTATTGTCTTTTTGAGTTTCATTTACAAATCGATATTAGTAATGCTTTTGTCAATTTCCTTTACTGCAAAAGTTTTAGCACATTTGATATCTCTTAGAGATAATTTTTTTCAATCAAAAATATTTTTTGTTTATTTATAATAATGAAATCAATCAGTGAAAATGCATACAAATGTCTTTTGGTTTGTTAAAACATATTATTTCTTCAATTAAAATTTAACAAATATATAAGGCATAAACATAAATTTTAAAATATATTAAATATAATTAAAATCATCTAATATCTAAGGTATGTATTTTCTTGTAGAAATATCTTTGGGTGTAATCCAAGCATAATGAACAAGCCATTTTTAATAAAATTCTTTGAGTGTAGGCATAAAAATATATCTCATGGCTAAATATTTAAGTAGTCAAAATATTGAAAAAAATCAATAAAAATAGTTTTGTTAAAGGAAAATAAGAACTATATCAATGAAATTGGAAAGTTAATATGAGAAAGAAAATATTCAATTGTTTTGGACATTTCAAATGATAATGTTATATGAATAAATTATCAAAAATTAATTAAAGTACCATAAAGTTAATGGAAAAAATCAAATTTAAATATAAAAGAAATTTAAAATTAAGAAAATTAAAACAAATGTCACATCACATTTAACAAGGTCCAAACATTTTTACCATAATTAAGAAAACAATCATATTCTATTAAATAATGCAAGTAAAAATTTTTAGGCAATATAAAAGGACAAAGTGAAGCTTGCCAAATCTATATGAACTTTACATTACTTAACATAATTTTCAAAAAGAAAATAAAAATATTTTCACAAGAAAAATGTGTGGAATAATAAAAGCATAAAGAATAACAAATTAATGAATTCTTAACATTTTAAAAAATTACATATTACTTTTAAAAAATCATAATACAAGCATAAAAAGTGTGCTATTATAAATAAGAAAGTTAGAAGCACGTTTTGCACTAAGCATAAAAGACTAAAGTAAAACATTGAATTTTTAGGTTATTATGTAGAATATTTTTCTTCTTTTGTCTTGATAACACCATCATAATCAATGTAAATCTTATACTTGCTCATTTAGATAGTTCCTACAAGCATATAAATTTTTATCAAGGTTGGAAAGCAAAAGCTTCTTGAAAGCAAAATCAATGATATTATTTTTTAATGAGAAATTCTATTCATAATACATCATAATATAGAATTATAATCAAACAAAAACTAGATAAGATTACTATATTCATGTACTACAAAAAAGAGTATTACATATTTCTAATTATATAAATATATAAAATGAAGCAATGTTTTTAAAACAAGAGTTTATGCTACTTATTTTTTTATAATGGCTATTCCTTTAAGCTTTTTTTCTTAGTCATAATAGTTTCTAGTCTAAGATAGTTTAATAACAATATGCCTAAAAATATTATTTGATAAAAGAAAATGAAAGTTGGTTTTCATTACACATTTCAATTCTTAGTAAAATAAAACAAATGTCATACTTTTTTGTGTCTTGAACTAAATGAATAAGCAACTAGTTACGTTACATATTTCATGACTTAATCTATATTCCCTGAATATCTTGAAAATCTATCTTTAGGTATATCTTAGTATTATTTCAATAACTTTTACAAAATATATATTAGACTTATAATAATTAATTAATGAAAAATAATTCTAAGTTTTAGTAATAGGAACTATTAGTCCCAACAGTGCTTAAAACATGCTAGATGTCATTAAGGTGCTTGGAATGCATGTCCATAAACATCTAAACTAGCTACAGTACTAAGTAGGATTGTGAAAAGAGTTTATACAGTTCCTAAATAGAATTATTACTACTCTATCCTCATATATAGTGTGTAGTTCATCACTAACATCATGACTGATGACTTCTCAACCAAACTGGATGGTAGCCATCCCCAAATAGGTTTATTTAGAGGATAATGCAAAGCATTGCAAAAAAACATTGTTCACCTTTATAATGTAAGACAATCAAATCCATATTTTCTTGCATTATGCTTCTAAATTATAGCAATATCCAAAAGTTTATGGTCACATAACTTTGTGTTTGAATGATCCCATCACCTTTACATTTTTATAAAGATAGACAATATCCTCATTTCGATCATACAGGATCATGTTCACAATGTTTGGGCTTGTTCTACACATAGGATCAAATTTTTGTCAATCTATTTTGATTGAAATCTAATGATCAATCCTATTTCTAAATACAATCAACCAAATCTCATCCATCGATCATGCAGTTTTCAAAATCAAATAGTCTAGATCTTTTTTGATCAAGAAGGACATGCAAAATAGCTCTTTTAATCATATTTCTAGTAGCTAAAATATTTTGTTTATATGATTATTTTTTTTACTAAAAATAGGAAAATAGTATGAATAATAAGATAATTTTTCCCATTTGGTAAGTACTTTTAATTGGTAAAAAATGTCTATGATTAATAGGTTTTTTGAATAATATGGATTAATGAATCTTTTTACAATCTTACCAAAATTTTCCAGCTATGACATTGAAGGAGTTTGCAGCCTGTGATCATTTTGACTTCTATACACTACTTCTCTTAGTCTTGAAACTACTAAAGTGTTGTTCTTCTCAAATCAACAAAGTAATATATTTATTATTCCTAATTTATTTAATTAAGATACTTGTCATTTGTTATTCATTTTTAATTTAATGTTCCCTATAATGTTTCTTTTATTGCTATTTTATGTCGTTGTATGGTCATTGTATCAAGATTCTTTTTTTCATTACTATAACAGTTTAGCTTACCATTCTCTTAGCAAAAGGTTTATATTGAGTATTTCTTATCACTTATTTTTATGGTGGGTGGGTGAACGTTTGTATTAAGTCACATGACATGAAAATCAATTGTAGGCCTTTTAATTCTTATTGTATTTTTATTTCATAATTATTATAAAAAAGTTTTGTAAAAAAATGATATCTTTGAATTTAAATTAGAAATTTATACAAAATCATTTTTAGATGTTTATTCAAAAATTATAAAACTACTTTTTAACTATTTTTGGAAATATTTTTGTAAATAATAGAAATGTGTATTTCTAATTATTCACCCATACCTTACCAAACCAAACTTCAATTTTTGTCATAAGCAAAATTCTCTTTTTATGAGAAGAAATTTTTCAAGAGATCCATGGCTCAAATTTTTTTCTACAACTTTAGGAAAAGATGGTTCTAACAATAACCCTCCACTCTTTTGTGTTAATTTTTTATCTCTATTGAAAAACAGGAATAACTAATTTTCTAAAATCTATTGATAGGGAAATATGAGAAATAATACAAACTTTTTTTAATATTCTCACCAAAAATATCACAATACAAGTTTTTTCCTTTAAATCATTTTGTATAATAACTAAACAAGTGAATAAAAATTACAATTAAATGATAGAATAATAAATATTTTTTATTATCTTTTTAATACTACTAAATTTAATAAAATTATGAGTTTAGAAAAAACTTATAAAATTTGGCACAATTTAGCGATGACTTATGAAAGATCATTTGAGAAGAATGAAATAAAAGTTGAACAAGTAAAAGTAGAACACATTGAAAATATTTTTGAATGAGTGAAAAGCAATCATCACAAGTGAAAAGAAAGAAAATAATTAAGGACTCTTCTATATGATGGCCAGTTATGAAATAGAAGAGTGTGTATCATTAAGTGAGGAAGAAAATTACTTTAGAGAGATAAGCATTTACTTTATGTTTGCAAAAAGTATGAAAAGTTTAATAAAAAATAAAAGGATTTAAAAAAAGAATATAGTGAATATCTAATTCATTATAAAAAAAATTTGAGGAAGGGCCAACATGTATTTGGAGAGTATGCAAAGGCTCATGATTTAAAATAAAAAAGTTAACATGAATGTATCATTAGTTAAGGAAATGAGTGACTTCAAATACATATGGTCTGCTTGCTCACTATCAAAATGCAAATCTAATTACTAGAAAAGTTTTTTTTTGAAGATCTTATATCATATGTATGTCAACATTTTATATATTGTAATCATAAGTTTACTTGGTACTATTGCATACAACCAAATTATATTTTACTTTCATGTAAGATTAGAGAAAATATACGTTTCAAATTTCTAACTTTTTCATGGAGAGTGAGAAAATTATAACATTGTTACACATAAATATGTTGAACCCAAAATAGATTTGTTCTCAAAACTAATAGTAAAAATCATGTGTTATGCATATAAACTTTGATTAATAATTTTTTTACTAAAAACATTAGTATAAACACAAATGAAGAACAAAGATAAGATTTGAGAAATAAAATTTAAAATATTCAAAAGAAATAAATAGTAAAAGAGATGTAGTTTAAAAAAACATAAAACTTTAAGACTTATTTAGGATTATCAAAAAAAACATGTTAAATATGAAATTTTGATTGATTTTAGAATTAATTTTATCATAACAATAAATTTTTCTGAAACTTTTAAATAAAAAATAATACAATATGCCTTAAATAATATTTTGTGGTAATTGCTATAAAAAGAACTAAAATAATTTGAAAAGAATTGAGTTAGTTGACAAAAACTATCTAATAAAGTGTAATAAGAAGGCAGTGGTTTTCTTAAAAAATGAAATAGTTCATTAATTACTTGAAAAATTCATAAAATGTGAGTTTATTAAAATTTTACAAAAATTGATAGTCACTACGAGTGATAATAAAAAACGAAAAAGAATAAAAATTGAAAGAACTAAGTATAAATTAAGAAGGAGCATTAATTTAGTCATGACATTCATGTGACTTTATCTTTAATTTTTTTAGAGATTCTTTTTATAAATAATTGAAGTTTTTCATTATTTTTATTAAGAGTTTTTCTATCATCAAAATGGAGAAATACTTCGGATATTGACCACTAGACATGATGTTTTGTTTATTGATAACAAATCATAAGTATTTTGATTAGATTTGTTGAAATTAATTTTCAAATTTTAGAAAATCGATACTTGTGTTCGTGAGAAAACTTGAAGAAGTGGAGCAATGGTGAAATCATATATGATCATCTTAGTTATAGCAAGAAACCATATAGAGACATATTTTAAGTTTAGTTTTAGGTATTTTAATTTAATTTTAATTAAAAATATTAATTTTCATTAAAATGCTTATTAAGAGACTAAAAAATAAAATTTGAGCAAAATTAATATTTTTTAAAAAATATTAGGTTCTCAAAAACTTAATCCATTTTTTTCACAATCTTGAAAATCTTTTTATTTTTTTTGTTAAATCTTAGTATTTATTTAGTAACTTTTGTAAAAAATACATCATAAATTAAATAATTAAGTTCAAAATAATACTAATTAAAATAATGCTAATTATTAGCAATAAAATCCAAAAGTCTCTACAGTTCTTAAACAACATTGGCTATCGTTAAGAGGTCTGAAATGTAAACCCCAAAACACATATGCCAATTGATGTACTAAGTACAATAGTGAACACAATTTGTTGGGTGTCAGAAATTGTTAGTACTCTCGTACAATGTATAAAGCAATACTAACAGCTCTGGTAATGACTTCTCGAGCAAACCAGCGGGCAAAAGACCATGAATAAGTTGACTTTGATGAACACGTAAAGCTTTACATACAAAACATATTTGATTACCTTCACAATATAGGACTAAAGCAAAGCATTCTTTTCACACATGTTCCCAAATTATTTGGCTAACAATAAGGATCTGATTGTGCAATTTCATGATCGAACAGCCTTTAACTTATCCATCTTTTTATAAAGCCTGTTACTATTTTATTAATGCAAGATCAATTTTTATTCCATGTGTATAATCTAAATTTAGCGATCATACCAAGATTTTGATCTAACAGTTTTAATCAAATACTTTTTTAAACATCCCCATCAAATCTCATTTGTTTTGTCATACAACTTACCCAAACAATCAGTCTCAGTTTATTTTGTTGAAATGATTCATGCACATCTTTTTTATCTACTTTTTTTTGCCTTTAGAATATTTTCTTTAAATAATAATTTTTTCAACTAAAAATTAAAAAAATTGTGAAACAATAACGATTATTCTACTTCTTTTCTAAGCATGTTTAGTCCTAATTTTTTTTATTGATAAATGAACTAATCATCAAAGTGGAATGTTGAATTTTTATGCAATTTAAATAAAATTTTGGAGCCCTGATATTCAAGCCATTAGTAGACAAAAATAATTGTTGATACTATAGCTACTTTCTTCAATTGCCAAACACCTAATTCTAGCCTTATTCTTAGCTTAGTTGAGTTATTAATTTTTTTATTCGTTATTGACTTAATTAAGATACTTTTACGTCATTAATTATTTCACAAGAAAAACATTTTTTGGTATTAATTTTAATTGTGAAGCCATAGTAACTTGTTTCTTTTTACTTCATTGTTGTGAGAGTTTAGCCTACCTATCCTTTGGCGAATGTTTTATATTGGGTGTTTTCTACTAGATTTTGTTAGGGTGAATGTAGGCATTTTTTAAGCTGAGCTAACAAAATATTGCAACTATGTATTTTATTTCTTATTAATATTTTTTCTTATGTTATTTCATAAATTTATTTTATTGAAACAAATTATTTATTTTCAATTAAATTTAAAATTTTAATAAAATACTTTTAAATTATTTATTTAAATTTTTTTTAAAGATCTTAAATTTTAATTCCTAATAATTTACCCCTTTTTGTAGATCCAAACTTCCTCACATGTGGATTATGAAGTACTATTTAGTAAGAGAGCAATGAATTATTAGAAACAAAAATAATTTTCCTAGAGAATGTTTTTCAAAAATACTTTAATATTTTTTTAATAAACTTGATTATATTTTAAAGAATTTTTAGTAAATAATAATTTTAATATGAAATATGTTAACTCTTTTAAAATATGATTATTTTTCTTTTAAAATAAATTTTTTAAAAAAGTATGAGAACAATTAACAAAAAAAGAAATGGTAGATGATTATTTTTCAAGTGGTTTAGCTTAAAGTCAAGCATACTTCTACCCTTAACAAACACTAGCAAAAAAATAACTAATATTAGTTTTTTGCTAAATGATAGGTACATTAAAGTATTTGAATAATAAAACAACAAAACTTTACTAGTACCGTCATACAACCAAACAAACTTAGAAACTAAATAAAATAATTAAATGATATAATATAAAAAACTAATGCAAACAAAAACACAATGCTTGAAAAATGTTTAGTGAGGCATAGGTGTTTTAAATGAATCAATTAGATATAAAAAAATTTAGAACGTCACTAATTTTTTAGGAAAGTAGAGATTATGAGTCTTATATGTGAAATACAAAGCATAAGGATGTGATGCCGAACATTAAGTGCTAATGGCTTGAATGTCATCACTTGAAAAGTTTTCTTTAAATTTTGCAAAAATTTTATCTATCAATTTGGTTCAAGAACTAACCTATTTATAGACATTTTTCTAATTGCTAAACGTACTTATGAAACTAAACAATTTGTCGTTAGTAAGAAATTATAAAATTACCAATGTCTTAAAATAATAGCTAAAAAACATTTCCCAAGAACTGCTCAATCAAAATGCTCTTAGACCATTTGATCATGATAAATACAATATGAGATGGCTTGGATTTCGTAAGCACTATTTGATATAGAGCAGTAGATCTAATTTTTTTATCTAATAGCTAGATTTAGATCTTATGCATGGACAAAACACAAAATGGGCGATCACAAAATTTTATTATCAAATAATGACTCTATTTAGGTGTTTTTAAAAAGCTAATAAGAATACAATCATTTGATTGAAAAATTGTATGATCAAATGACAAAATTACACCAACAATTTTGAGTTGTCGTGCAAAAGGCACTGATAATTTAGTTACATATTGCATGAATGTTGGATTATTATTGCTTTATAAGAATTTTCCTATGCCACTTAATAAGTGAATTGTTTGGTGATAGTAATGCTCTGGTTTGCCCTAAAATGATTTCCCCAATTATTTGATGAGTTATGTACTGGACAAAAATTATTTGATTAATTACGATGTTATTTTATCAATGCAATAAGCCCAACTCACCATATTAGGAGCTTTGTTCTAACTTTATATTTTCCTTATTATGAATAATAGGTTCTCCTTTTTTATTTTTTTAATTATATTATTAGTTTTACTAATCGATTATTGTAATAGCAATACTTCTTGAAATAAGTGATTAGTGTAATATTTCCAAAGACATGATCAAGAATAAAGTACTTTTAAGAATAACGTCATTAAAGTCCAAAGATCACTTTTAGTTTATCAATTGATTTAACTAAAAAGTTGTCATTCTATTTTTTTCATGTTTATGATAATTTCCAATGGTGTATTTTCCTTTCATTTTTTCATTAACTCTAATAAGAAAGGCTCTCTCATTAATTGTAGTTGTTGATGAAATAAATTTCTCTTATTTGTGTGCTTCCATCTTTGTGAGCAAAGAGTGTGTACCCAACTCTAGTTAAAGAGATTCCAACTATCCCATTCATGTAAGAGACAATGATTGAAAGTGATGGATCTTGTACTTGAAGAGCTCCAAACAAAAAAAATTCACATTTCTATCAACACTCATAAGTATTCCCCACTTTGTACTCTTTTAATCCAATCACCAAACTATCACCTTCCTTAACAAGGCGTGAAATCTTAGCCTACCATCTTGTTATCTCATTATCATCTCCACAAATCCAAACGTCCAACTCATCACTCTTTTCTATCTTTCATACTTTACACGCTATATTCCTAAGGAAATATAAGCCATAGTCACCAAAAATGGGCACTCTTTTTTTAGCATGTATCTTTTAAATGACAACCTAAAGTAAAGGTTAATGATTCATCTATTCGAGCACTCCAAATAAAGTTTTTTTTAATGTTTTTTTAATCGAGTAAAATTTTATGTGATAAAACCACTTAAGTAAAACTTTACATTTAACTCTTAATGTGTTACCACATAACCCTAATTAGTATATGATATCTTTCAATATTTTCAAAAAATGTATCATGAATTGCAATATTATAGTCTCAAAATTAGACAATAGTAAAAGTCTAATTTATCTCATATGAACTTTATTTCAATGTTATGTTTTTCTTAGTAGTATTAAAAAGTTATATTTTAAAAAAAATCTATTAATACTTCTTTCTACTTCAAAAAAATTTCCATTACTTAGTGTATCCACTAAAGAACTCTTAATTGGTTTTGGACAAATTCTATCTTAAGAGACACTACAAAAGCAATAATATGACTCCCCATGATCTTTCTTGATAACCATATAGTTTTATGCATGAGTTGGTTTTGTAAAGTGATGCCATGATCACTTGTCATTTCTTTTGAAATGCATGTCATCTGAGCTGTCGTACTCTATAGTTGTAGTTACTTTACCCATACAAATTATTTTAAATAAAACAAATATATTAAAAAAAGTAAATATCCCTACTTGATATCCACTTGTGTCAAACTTTTGTATGATCACTACGACTAGTAGGTCTTATCAATTATCAAACTAAAGTAAGAATCAAATAAAAACTAAAGATAAAAATTAATCCAAAATTACATGATAAAACTATCCTAATCAATAGCCTAACTCACCCAAATGGTTAGACTTTAATGACCTATCCTAATCTAACTTTATATTTTCCTTATTATTAATAATAACTTCTCCTTAATTATTTATTTAATTATATTATTAGTTTTACTAATTAATTATTACAATAACAATACTTTTTGAAATAAGTGATTACTGTAACATTTCCAAAGATATGATCAAGAAAAAAGTACTTTTAAAAAATGGTTGACATATGATAAAGATTTTAGAATGTTAATATTTTTTGTGAAATAATTTATTTAAGTGAAATTTATTTTTTGTTTCTTCATAGAATTATTTTAATCAAGCTTAATATTTTAATCAAAATATAGTTGTAATAGGTAAAACTAAATTAAAAATATTTGTCATAGTTATTTGTCACCCAAACAAACATGAATATTGTAGAATTTCACTTTTGCTTCTACTTCTTTTTAAATTTTCCACATGTATCATCTATCTAAAAACTTAAAATTACTTAAACAGTGTCATTAGTAGTGCTTAGAGTTTATGATCATCAAACAACACAACATGATAAGAAGTTAACACAACAATCCCTCTCACTTGATGATAGCAAAACTTTTGAAGAAATTGATAGAAATATAAACTATTTATAAAAGTAATGTTCATGAACAATAATGCTCCACCTTCATGTTCATTACGACAAGAGTAAAGCTCCTACTTAATTTTTCATATTTTAATCGTTTAATTTCTATTCTTGCACTCTTTGGCAGCACTTAAAGGGAGATAATCAATATTTAGTAAATTGTTCACAAATTTAGAATTTTGTGAAATTATTATATTTTTTTCAAATTATACCGTTATAAGTATTACTAAGATTTATTATATATGTTATCTTGTGTTATGGATGACTTCAAATTTATTTCAAAGGCTAACCAGTTTTGATAAGATTAAGTTTTAACCAAAATAAATAATTTATCTATAAATTATTCTTTGGAAAGATATTTATTAAATTTTAAAGTTTTAAGATTTTCTTTAACTATTTCTATTTTCTTGCTTATTTTATTTGAATTTCTGAACTTAATCTCTCAAATCCTATATATATATATATATATATATGCACACACACACACACACACACACACACACACATATATATATATATATATATATATATATATATATATATATATATATATATATATATATATATATATATATATATATATAGAATATTTTAAAATGGAATTAATTCATCAAAGTTGTAATATATAATACTTGATTTTAGTTATTAAATTTAAGAACATAACGATTTTAACTCCATCATATTTAGGATAATTGAGGCACTAGTTTCATTCATATGAAGTATTTTTCCTAAGGAGATAAATCCATATAATGAAATAATAGAAAAAGGCTATTATGACCTTACATTGAAACTAACTTGGCAATTGAATAAAATAATTTGATGACACAAAATGTGCATTACTACACATAAAAAAATATACTTAAACAAAAGCTTAATGAAGCACAAGTTTTACAATTTAATGAATTATAATTAAATAAAATTAATAACTTAGTGTTTTTGAGAAGATAGTAGAGATCATTAATGTGTCAATTGAAATGTGCACCATAAAAAGGTGTTAATGAGCATCGAGCAGTAAATGTTTCAATATGATGACTTTGAAAATTTTTCTTTATATTTTATAAAAAATTTATTATTTTATCTTATTCAAGAATTTACCAATTTATAAATTTTTTTAAATTACTAAAAACACTTGTAAAATTGACCAAATAGTCAATAATATTTTAATTGAAATATCTACCATACTTTTAAAAAATAAATTATAAAAATCATAATAACGAAAAAGACTCATTAATGTGGAGCTAATCCAATGGAAGACTCTTGGATGATTAGATAATGAAAACTTCTCAATTATATGGATTAGAATAAAAAATGCTATTTAGAAATTATGATTTGATCTATTCTATTAAATCTAAATCATAATCTAGTGGTAGGATTTTTCTCTTACTTGTGGGTAAATCTTGGATTATGTGATCATAAAACTATGTGATTGGATAGAAGATCAAAATAGGTATCTTTAAAAGGTTGATGAGATTAGAATCATTCCATCACATAATTGTCCAACTGGATAGCAAAAGTCACTTGAACAATTTTTAGAACAATCATGTGAAATGGATAGAAATTTTAATCCCACAATGAATAAATGATGGATAATCAATCCTTTATCAGAGCTTTCTTGTGTTACACATTCTGCATATTTTTTAGGGTTTCCTACCTATGCTTTGTGCCAGATTTATGTTACGTTGAGATTCTTAAGTTATGAATAAAACAAAAATTGTTCGACGGGTTCGAGAGTTATTTTATAAACGTCATAAGCATTGCTAGTGATATTAACACACTATGCTCTGATTGATATTTTTGGTTTTTAAGTAATATGTATTTTTTGTTATTTTAATTATTTTATTATGTTTTACTAACTAATTTTTATAATTAAAATGCTTTTTTTGCAATATGTTTTTGCAAGAGGATTTTTAATGGTATGATAAGAATTAAATGGTTATTTGTATTGTAAAGATAATATTAATATTTTAGAATCCTATTAGTTTTTTAAGATTATTAATTTAAATATAACTTAACTTTTGTTCCTTATTTGAGTGATTTCAATGAAACTTAATATTTAATCAAAAATTAAAAAAACTAAAATTAAATTTAAAATAAATATATTTGTTAAATTCAAACCACAGCACTTCTTGTTTTTTAAATTCTCCCATGAACACGAATATCATGTTTCAAAAATCTATAAATTCACTCAAACAAATATGTTAGTAATTCTTAGTTTGTTGTTATGAAACAAAATAGCATGACTAAATGCCAACAACATAACATAACATAAATATATTAGTAATTCAGATTTGTCTCCCTCTTCCTAACCTTTATAACTAATTTCCATTTCACTCGCAAATATAACATCTATGTCATTAGTTGCTTTCCTCTCACATATCTCTCCATTTTGTACATAATTTTTTTTTGTTAGATATCCCTTGTGACAATAATCTTATAAAGACTACATTTACTTGGACATTCTATTACAATTGACTTTTGAAAGTATTTTTTTTTACAAATTTAATAAAAAAATACACCAATTGTGATTAATTTAATCAAATAATTCATATATTTCTAACGACATTTGGCACTGTTGTTATTTTTCCATAAAAAGTCACTTAGAATTAAATTAATGCTATTTTAAATAAGTGTTGGTATTTTTATGACATATCCACTTCAATTTGAAGTAGAATTACTATTTATGGTTTCTTTTCATTTATTCTACCATATTTGACTTCTCATTCATATTATTATTTCTTTCAAGTTATAGTCTTTGTGGTCTTATACAAAAATATCCATTTGTAAATTTCATTTCATCACATTCAAAATAAATTTTAAAATACACTTACATTATTCAAGAAATATTAAATAAATTTTAAAGTCTTCTACATATTTTATATACTTCCATAATAATAGAATTTAATCATTCAAATTAAAAAAATGTTGGGCTGTCTATAAAGAGTCTCTTCCTGTACTTTCCAAATAGCTGCTTGTTAGTATAACTTGTCCATTGCACATTCAACATGGGATACTCTTCTTCCTTATTTTCTTGATTTCTCATGTTAAGAATCCCATTGTCCTTTCCTCATTAAACAATCTTGGATGAACCACCATGCTATATATGTAGTATTTTCAACAACATTTATTAAAACTAATAGACAAAACACATGTGCTCTGACTAATGACAATGGCAAAACTATCTTGTAAGTAATGTAACAATTTATTTTAATTGTCTACAAAGGAATAAAAATTTTTAACTTTAGTTATACTCATTTTACAAACATTGTAATGCATTTCAGTAGAAATACCTTTATGAATACATGATACTCTTCTTAAAAGTCCACTTTCTTAGTTTTATTATCAAAATTTCCAAGGAGTAAACCTATTTTTTTAATTCATGTTTCGATTATGTGGATATTCTTAAATACATTCAAAAATCACATCTATATCTAGAAGAGTACTCTTAATTTGTTCATATCAATATAACGACAATTTATATAGGATATTATATAATACTATGTAAACTGTCATCTCTATGCTAGACTAATAATATTATTTTGTAAGAAAATTAACTAAAAGTCAAATAATTATAATAGCTACATGAAAAACCTAATTTTCCTAACCTTAACATATTCTTTAGTCTTCTAAATTTTCTCTTTCATTGATTTCTATTTTTACCCTAGAATGTTGTGTTAAACATTTGTTGACTACAATATGCATCATGCAACCTTTTAAAAAAGTATGATGTAACTTTGGAATCCATATGTAATACATTTATTTTTGTCATGCCACATAAGTCTTACTCATTTTGCAGCATATATTTGACCTATTATTTTGTAAAACAAATGTTTCCTTAATAAGCAACATATGAATTTTTAGCATAAAGTACATCTAACAAGAAGTACATCTAGTTCACTAGAAATTACTAATCATTAGTCAATATGATCAATTAGGTTAACAATAAATCTGTATCTAGTCATCATTTGTTGAAGTTCATAGGTTACTCTTAACCATATCTATGAAAGCATAATAATAAATTCACATTTAAAAAGGATTAAATTAGTTGTATGAATGCAAAATTATTCTTAAGTTTTCACAAGTATAGTTAAATAGGGAAATTTTGAAAATAATGCTACCTAACATTTCTTAATGCAATCAAATTCTACTATGCCTTCAATAAATTAGTTTTGTCATATGAAACAATTTTAAAACCCTAACAACCTTGAAAAGCTTACATCTACTTATTGTAAGTCCTATTGAAGAAATGTACATTGTTGTACATAATTGGGTAATCAACCTCGTGTATCAACAAGATTATGGGAATGTTTATTTATTATCCATAAGTTCTACACCTGAGCCACATTTTATGGGATTAAGCAAAGAGAGTAGTTTTTGAGAACTATAACATGATTCGGTTTTAGTTACAAAAGTAACCACTTTTATGAAGGTCAAGTTTAATGCACAAAGAGCTAACAAAGGTTGGCTTTATCATAACAAGAGACAAACT
Organism: Vanilla planifolia; assembly: GCA_023846275.1. Taxonomy (NCBI): domain Eukaryota; kingdom Viridiplantae; phylum Streptophyta; class Magnoliopsida; order Asparagales; family Orchidaceae; genus Vanilla; species Vanilla planifolia. The sequence goes on from JAIUJO010000023.1 coordinate 3,227,291, forward strand.
TGAATTATGTTCCAATTACCAAAAAGTACAAGGGGTTGTCGACTAGCATTAGGAGAAAAATACTCAAAGTGAGGTTGTGTGTTTACCTTAGAAAAGGGCTTATGATGTTTTTTGAACTTGATGTGGCAATGGTTCACTAGGTAGAAACTAACACAATTAAAATGCTCTAGGTGTGCGTTCAATACTACTATTGTTCTTTTCATTTTTTTCACTTGCCAAGAATATGATTACTAGTGATACTACAACTTGCATTATTTGGGACCATTAATTATTATCATAAAAAATTTTCTTAGCTTTTAAAACATGTAAAGTAGGATCTTCAAAACATAGAACACACATTTTTTTCTAAGAGCTATAGTTCTTGTGAGAAGATCTAAGAAAACAATTTTTTGTAGGATTCTTAGTGGGGATATCAACTAGAATTTTTCATACCAAGTTACAAATTAAAGATTTGTCAAAAATTTACAAAATCAACATTTTTATACTTCTTATACAAAGTTAAGATAGAACCTAACCATTTATAATAGGTTCAAAATGCATACCAAGATATAAAAAAGATCCCTAAAATGGCATATTGAGTCCATTTTTGTCAATGCATTCATTTGTTCTTCACTATCAACCTAGCTACACCTTAGGATTACATGGACCACGTTTGCCTAAAATAGATCAATGAATAGGGCTTCTAGGTCTAATCTAGATCACAAGTTCATATGACCTACAAACATATCTTGGTTTGCTACATCAAGTTTAGTAGTGCAAACCAACATGAAGCAACATAGTCTACAAGACCCTCAAACAAACTCAAATCTACCTGACTATGCTAACCAACCATCCCATTCCAACATGCATTGAGTTGCATGTAATCCACAACACTATTGTTGTCATGTGGACCCATAGAAATTGTCTATGGCACACTAACACAGATATAACAAGACACCACAAACTATGCAATAACCCCTTGACTCGATCCACAACACACAAACTTAGGTCCCACCTACATTACTAGAGTTGGCCGGCCATCTCACTAGCCAGATCAATGAAAATCCAATCCAAATATCACCTGCAACCCTCATGCAAACTTTCCTAATAATGAACTAAAAATATAGCTACTTAGATGGCTATTTTGCAACAATTTGGTCCAAATTGATGAAAGCATTGGGAACCACTTCTTAGAAAATAGATACTCAAAATGAAAATTGAGGCTTTTCAAATTGCTTTTTGGTAAAAGCTTTTTATGATAAATTTTGTATTTTTATATTCTTTTTTTTGCTTAAGCACTGTAAAAGTGGAGATATACTGATGTATGAGCATCTAAACTTAGCTGATAGGCACATGTTTGTTAGTGTTGCACTAGCTTCTCAAGTTTAATGTTAAAAAATGTAATTGAAAATTATTTTAAAAAATAGTTAAAATAAATTGTTTATTGATTTTTACACGCCCAAAATCTGTCAACGTTTTTCTGCCATAAGCATTATCATATGTTAACATGGGAACACTTATTGACCCACGTTCTACTAGCATGGTCTCATTTTGCACTAACCTACGATGACCCATGCCAACTCGCTAGCCCTACGAGTCATGTCAACCATTTCTTTCAGAGTGACCTGCTCCTACGATAAACCTAAAACAAATGTGGTAAGACCTCCATGAACACTACATTGATTTCACATTACTGTTTTCCACCCACCATTTTGTCATTCATTGTTATTGCCACCACAAACTTAGAGTTTATTTGTGAACTGATTAACTCAATTAATTTCATAGTGTTTTTATTATTTTTCATTTTTTTAAATTAGCAATGAATTTATGAAAATCCTTATAAGTAGGGATATTTGACATATCAGAAAACATAATGGAATTAAATTTATTATGTTTATGTGTTTCCACATTTGTGAACAAAGCGTTTACGCCTAACCCTAATTGGAGGGACTCAAATTTTCCTTGTAGGAGACAAGGATTGACGGTGAGAGTCCTTCAATCAATAGAGCCCACAACCGAATCCCTTGTGAGAGAATTGAATCAAATCTAAGAAACCATCCAATAAGAGAATCGGTAACCAAAAAAACTCACTTCTCCAACATTCAGATAAACATCAAAAGGTTTAATCTTTCAACCACTTTTTTTTCTAGATAGTAATCTAATGGTAAAATTATTATTTTCTATCATAGTATTTAACATAGAGTTCATCTAAATTCTTTATTTTTAGATGTCGAAAATTGGCTGTTAAGAAAATTATTTTTCTTGGATTTTTTTCTTAAAGCTCATGGAGCAGTTAACGCAGCTTAATAATCTATAGTATAATTCTAGAATGCAAATCTTTGAATAGTTCTTAAATAACATATATGTCAACTTTCACTGATTATTATATAATACCTTTTTTATATTCCCTAATAATCTTTTGAGTATGTTAAAAGTTGTAGTATCCAATTTAGACCTTCATAGAAGTTTAAATGTGCCATGAACTTTGGTATGAAAGATTATGACTTTCTATTAAAAAAGTTTTTTATTTTATTTAGTGCATTCAACTTTGGTATTACACAAGTTTTTCTATAAAAGAAAATTCTTTTACTTAATACATCAATATTTTCAACTAATTTTCATTATTAAAAATATTATTATTTTTTATTAAAAATGTTTGTTTATTTTTTACTTAGAAAATATTTGGAGGTGGTACAAAAGCAATGATATCACTCTCCATCATCTTTCCTAGGGACTATCTTGTTCTATCTATGAAGTGGTCTAGCAAAAGTAGTGACCTTGATCATTTGCCATTTTCTTAGAAGCATATCCCATCTCACGTTTGCTAGTTTATAGTTGTGATTACTTTGCTTTCATATTATTTTTCTTGATATCCCTGGTACTAAACTCTTTCAATGACCATGAGATCTTGTAGGTCTTAACAAACTATAAATCAAAAAAAAGAATTAGTTAAAAACTAAAGACAACATTTAGACCAAGATATCATACTAGAAATATCTCAATTAGTAGGCCAATGCAAGAAAATGGTTGGTCTATCCTCCTAAGCCAACAACATGACTAAAATTCTAAAAGAGAAAGGGATAACAAAAGAAGGGACACACATAATGATATAGAAGAAAGAAATCTTAGGAGATGTAGAAATATAAAAGACTGATGATCTTTTCGATGACTTTGATCAAGATGTCCATAAAAGGGATCATGATCAAAGAAGATAAAAAAAACATTTAGATGAGTCAAACAAAAATGATGATCTCGATATATCTAGTAAGGAGGAATGGAGGTATCGAGATAAAGAGCAAATCCTTAATGTGAAATTGGATGCCTTAATGTTTTATGGTAGCTATGATTCTAAAAATTGTATTTACTAGCAAACTAGTGTAGATGATTACTTTAATTAACATCAAATGAGTAATTAAAAAATATCAATTTATTAAAACTAAACTCATCTATACTACTTGTAGATTTTTTAGAAACTTAGAATGAAACTATGTTTTTAATGATGAAAAAGTACCCTAAACTTGGACAAATCTTAAGGTTTGGTTGTACAATAGGTTTGTTCCAATTACCTATAGTGTCAAAATATTAGAAAAATGACAAAGATTTTTCTAAGGTGGTAAATCAATTTCAGAGTACATTAGCAAATTTTAGGATTATAAACCTAAATGTGATATAGATGAATCCGAGCATGTAGGACTATCCTAATTTAGGATAGGTTCAAACCAATACATACATGCTGAGCTTAACCTGAGAAATGTTACTACTTTAAAGAAATCTTATCACATAACTAAAAATGTGAAAAAAGTAGAAATGCTTTTTTTAAAAGAAATGATGAGCCAAACTCTTTAAAGGCCTACATTGTAATTTCTCAACACTGTCATAGTCACTTCATCTACCTCATCCATCATACTTAGTAGACCTCCCAAACTCATAATGCCACCCACTCCTTCACAACCTTCTTTAAGCCAACTCACATAATCTGGAATTTCTTATTCTATGTGCCATGAAAAGGGCTGTGTAGCTACAAAAAGTACCTAAAGAGATCCATGACTATGAACCTAGAAAGTGTTTATGTATAAGAAAAGTCAAAATAAGACAAAACCATAATGCATGATGAGAAAATTGAATAAGAATTAGAAAACATGGAAAATTTAATAATAAAATTCACCCGTACAACTTCATAATCATTAGATGACTAGAAGTGCACCAATATCTTCAGCACCAATATAAAAATTAAGGAACAATCATATATGATGGTAATAGATAGTGGTAATTACATTAATATAATATCCCATAATTGCACTAAGCAAATAAGAGCTTCTTTATTGAAACACGACACCTTTAGTCTTTTTCTTGGATAGATAAAATCTTCATACTTATTAAGTAATGATGTTATGCACTTTTAAAATTTGGTAGATATAATGAGTAAGTATTATGTGATGCCATACCTTTGCAAACAGGTCATCTCATCCTTCAAAGATCATGACTCTTTTATAAGGATGTGGTTTTGGAGGATAAGACTAACATGTGTTCTCTTGTTTATGATGAAAAGATCATCGCTTTGTACCTATTCTATCTTAGGAGAGATGTCAATCACTTAACATTAGCAAATTTATAGAAAATTCTTGGCCCATGAATAAAGAAAAAGGAAAGAAAGAATTTAAGCTTGATCACATTACCAAAGTTAGAAAGATCATTGTTCAAAGTGACTTATTTTGGCTTCTTGTAATTAAGGAGTTAGCCACCACCATACAAAACCTATCAACTATTAAGTAGGCTGATGATAATAAGCTAATATCTTTCATTAATCTTATTTCTTTACTAATAAGCTTTCAAACCTCTATTTTTATTTTTTATGTCTCGTGAAATAATATCAAAAAAATTAATGTCCACAGTAAAAAATATGAGAAAGTACCAAATGCTCAAAGAAATATTAAAAACTGACATGAAAGAGACTACATTATAATTAGAGTTAAGACAAAGTAGTTGCCTCTTGGAGTTTACAAGAATAACAAGCACATGGACCTGGATCATTTAGGATTATTCAAAAACTGGGAACTAATGCATGTGTCGGATTTGCTAGAGGAGTATGGGTTTAGTGCAACATTTAACATTAAGGATTTAGTTTCTTATAAAGCACCACATCTTTTATCTAGTGAGCCATTTAAGTTTGATTCAACCATGTTGAGTAAACTCATTTCTGTAACTACATTAGCCTACATAACAAGTAAGGATAATGTCAAGAAAATTATAGATCCTAAGGTAATTTTTGTCGATGATTGTAAAGTTAGGAAATTTTTAATTGTTGGAAAAGCAAACCTCTGATCCAGAACTCTTAGTTTACCTATGATATTCTACACTACATCATGCAGCACCATTTAGAACACTAGTATACCCATCACCAAGAATTGATCGAGTAAACTCTCTTTCACCTAAGGAGGATGGCCTAGGAGTGTCTAAAAATAGTTTGCAAAATATACATTTACTATTGTCACACTAGTTCCACAAGTTCATTGATGAAATTTTTGGTTGAAATTTATCTTAAAAAATGCTTAAAATTAATTTTTTTTATAGATTTTGTAGTCTACCATCATTCATCACCATTTTCTATCATCAATGTGTCGTTTGCCTTTGTTAGCACTCACATTAACCCCCTGAGCTAACTCGCTCTGTCACATGACTTGAATTTAAATACGAACACTGATTGACAAATGTTTGACCTACACCAACCTGCAATGACCCAAGCCAACCCTCCAATCCAACAACCTATTCTTTCTGCAAGACCCACACCTACCAAAAACTTAAAATGAATGCATCATGTCCTTTACCCACACTACACTAATTTCACTTGACCATTTTGCCATCTGCTATTACCATCATCTGAGACTTAGAATCTATTTGAGAAATGTTTAATTCAATCAATGTCATAGTTTTCTTCATTATTTTCCATTTTTTAAATTAGAGATGAATATTCAAAAATTTGTATAAATAGGGATGTTCATCATATTTGAAAAAATGATAAAATAAAATTTATTTTGTTTGTATGCTTTCACTTTTATGAACAAAGTGTCCATGCTTAACCCTAGTTGGAGAGATTTCAACTTTATTCATAAAAGACAATCATTAAAGGTGAAAAACTTTCCACTAAAAGAACCATTAATCAAATCTCTTGTGAGAAACAATGATCAAAGTTGAGAGAGTTTTCATCAAGGGAGTTAATAACTAAACAAATTCTTGCTTCTGTTAATATCCACATAATCGCCTAAATATTTAATCTTTTAGTAACTTTTATTTTTAAGGTTGAAATCTAAAGTTAAAGTTGCTTTTTATTAGAATACTTCACATAGTATTTTTCTAAATACTATACTTTATATGTGTAATATTAGATGTGATAAAAACATTTTTTATAGGATTTTGTGCTTTAACTTTTAAGGAGTTGCTTCTTACTCAACTTAATAATCCATGCAATAGTTTTGGAAAGTCAATTTTTGAAAAGTTCTAAAATGTCACACGTGCCACCTAATCCTAATTATTAGATAATACCTTTCTTATATTTTCTAATAATATATTGAGCATCTTTAGTATTGTAGGCTCTAATTTAGACCTTAATAGAACACTAAATCTACTTTCTATCATATACTCTTTGAAAAGGATGATCCTTTCATGTCTAAAAGTCAATTATTTCCATTGTCTTGTTGAGGTCTAGAATTAATCATAATGAGAACTACAAGGTATCAAATCATTGTCCTATAAAAGTTGATATATACAACTCTATTACAATGCCTTCATATCACTATTGAACAATGGTTCCTTTTATTTTGATGTTTCTTTCACTTTATTGATTCCTATCATTATGTTGTTTCCTTACATTGTGCTTCTCCTTTCACTTCATCATGTCAAGTTTTTTCGGATTACCAATTCTGTCTATTTTTGTCTTCCTTCTTATTCTTTTTTGTATTTTCTAAAGCATTTGAACAAGCTTTGTGTGTAAGTTAATTCATTACTTTGGGTTTTTCATAATGCTTACTAATTTTTTTTTATTCTTTTTATTTCTTTATCACAAAATTAAATTTATCAAACACTATTCAAACTAGCCTTTCTTTGGGCTATTAAAATGGTTATAAGCTTAACATATGGAATGCCCCTTATGTTGTTCTTGGTTCCATCTTCATTGAAGTTTCTCTAGATAGTTGTCTTGTGTGTGTTGCCATTCAAGGTTTCTTAATAAGCATCAAACCTTGCTTTAATGCTTGATTATGCCAATGTTTGCAATGTGAATAAAAAAGCAAAGCTAAAGTAAGCCTTCTTTTTAATTTTCATGGCACCAAATTTTAAAAAAGAGAGAAAGCTTAGGGTTTTTTTCTTTTCTTTTTTCTAATGGGCACCAATATGCACTCAAACAAGGACCACCAACATAACAACCAATCACAAATGATGGTCAATGATCATCTAATTAGAGTACAATATTTTCAAGCCAAGTAAGAGGAATATGGATTTAGTGTTACCTTAGAACAAGCCCAAAATGAGCCTAACTTTTTCAAACCTAATATTGCCTACCACCTTAACAAAATACTTCTTATAATCAAAAGCATTTTTTTGGGTTGATACCAAGATAATGATGATGCAAAACTCATGAAGTCCTTAAAATATGACACTCCCATCTTTCAATGTTGCATAAACCCTTTAGGCCATATAGAGTGGAATGTTTCCTTAGACAATTGCTTCTAATGGAATAGAGTTAAAGAAAAATTAAGGTGTGGTTTTCTCAAATAAAGGGGATTACCACTCACAGAAATACATATGACTCTAATAAAAAAAATTAGTCACATGACTAAGGACTTGCCTAACATAAGGAGAAGATATGTTTATGAGTACATTATTGATTCAGATGACTATGACTTGTGTTGTGGTGTTAATGAATACCCTTTGTTCACCTTGGGCATAGAGAATACATGTTGAAGGAGCTCTATAGGCATATAATTCACAACTTGGAAGAGGTTAATAACATTGCTAATGAGTTTGACACCTAAAAATGCTTTATCTAACCAAAAAAGTTCAACCATCAACTATGTTAAACTTGTAATCCACCTATGTTAGATAATCTAGAAGTTAGGTACCAACACATCCCATACCAATTATTATCCTTAAACACACTATGAAAACAAGCCAAACTATTCAGTAATTACTAAAGCTAACTTATTCTCGATGTGAAAGGTGAGGTCATGTAGTAGTGCAATAACACAAAAAATAAGATATATTGAAAAAGAGAACTTTGGGTAATTTAACACTAGGGGTGAATAAGAAATCAAACAATATGCTTCTTATTCCTACTTAGAGAATGACTACTCCAATGAGACCATTGATGACACTAGGCTGTTATAGTTATGAGACATACCTTTACCCAACCTAAGAGAAGTGATGATTGTAGACGTGCCATCTCATTCCATACCTTTGTCAAGTTTGGAGAAAAGGTTTGTAGGTTCATTATAAATACTGGCATTATAATCAATTTCATTTCTACAAATGGTTTATCATGCAGCAAACTTCAGACCATTGGTCATGCAAAACCATACATTATTTTTTATTAAAAAAGTCCACTTATGTCATAAATAAAGAACTATACCAATTACATTTGCCAATACTTTCAAAGAGATTTTATGTGATGTTGTTTCTATACAAAAGAAAATATTTTATTATGATGACCCTTGTTATATGACCATAAAGTCCTTGCAACAATGCATACTTTGATATTTAACTAATCATTAACAAAAGTTTAAGCTACACCCATCAACATCTATAGACAATATGCAGCCTATTAAAAAGAAACCCCCCACCACTCCCAATAAGAAAATCTTATTTATGTCTTCTAATGAATTAGATTGTGAATTTATTAATAGTAATTTTATTTGAGCCATAGTAGTAGCTGATATTACAATAACTCCCACAATAGAATTTATTTTATTTAGCTTCCCTGAAATTTTTACAATGGAACGCCAAGGTTTGTTACACTTTCATGACATCGAACATGTTGAAGACCTATACAAAATTTGTCACATCATTGGATGAATTCCTCAAAGAATCAAGAATTCACTTAACAAGACCAAGACTTATTAGACAAAGCATTCATAAGTGAAAGATGTAGTCCACATGTCACTCCAACCCTTCAAAGCAAAAAAAAAAAGATTGTTCATGGACAATTTGTCACTTAATTTTTCGTATTTTGAAATTTCTAAATATATATTAGTCAAGAATTAGTTTTTATTATTATCAATATTCTATTATACGAATTATCCACTTATTTTTCTTATTTATTTTTTTACATAAAATTGAATATTTTTAAGTTTATTTTCAAAAAAGAAATAAATAATTAAAGTTCCAAAAGCATCCTTTACAACTTGCGGAAGCAATTGTTCTGTAAATGGTATTAATATTGAAACAAGAATAACAAGTTACTATGAACATAAATATAGCTAAATGTCTAATGTGTTTAAGAATTTTTGGAATTATAAAATTGCACATAAATTGTACAACAAATTGAGTTAAGCTTTATCTAGAAAAAATTACATACGAAAACACTATAATGAAAAAATAAGAGATATTTTTGTAATAGACTATTTTAATTAATCAAAATGAGGAAATAAAAAAATTATTTATTTTCAATAATTTAAAATATTAAACATTTTAAATGTTAAAAAATTTTTGCGACATATCAAGAAAATAGTTTTACAAATATGGACAATGAAAATATATATTAAAAATAAAAATTAAAACATTTTGAAAAATGTTGGAAAAAATATAGTGTTTTGTAATGTGAAAATAAAATAAATTAAAATAAAAAAGAAAAAAATCACAAAAATGTGTACAATTTTGAAAATAATGTGCAAATTTTGCTAATGCATGGCCTGTGAGCTCACAAAAAAGAAATGAATTATGAAGGAGTATTTATTTGTAAATAAAATCAAACAAAATAAGAATAATTTAAATAAGTTAAAAAATTTCACAAATTCTATGTAAAATATATGTTTATAAATTAAAAATTAAAAAATAATTTTGAATTTTGAATTTTGAATAAAAATATTTTCATAAAAAAGATAACTTCCATGTAATGATACATACAAATGATTCAATGATTTTTAACCAATTATAGAAACTATCCACTAAGTTATTAAAAACATTTCATAATACCTAAATTGTTGTACTACAAAGAATAGGAAATGCCAATTAATATTGTCATAAACCCTCAACATGTCCAACAAAACATCATTAATTCTTTGGTACTATTTACTTTTAGTGACATGTTTATATGATCCATTTATTGGTGATTTAATTTAAAATTTTAATATTTTGATTATTTTTTACCAAAACATTCATGTAGTCCACGACAGGAATGCCTTTTTACTAATTATGGTATGAAATGGTTTTTAACATTTTTGTCATTCCATTATTCTATTACACATTTGTATTTTTAAATCTTTAGATTTTTAATTTTTTTTATAATGTACAACTTTGTTAAATTAAATTATTTAGAAATGTTTTTGTTAATCTATTGCATAAATGTGCAAAATAATTTATACGTTCATTATATTTTTGTTATTTATCTTTATTTTACTTCTGTATAGTTTATGTAAACATAATGTAATTGTTCATGAATTAATCATTGGATATGTTATAACTTTTGTTAGGTTTCTATGCATTCTTCAATTACAATAAATCATTTGTTACACTTAGATTACAATATTATTTATAATTTTGAAACTTTCAGATAAGTAAAAAGAAAACAACTTCATGACATTTTATTCAAATAAATCTACATATTTTAAAGTTTCTTTGTCGAAATAGTTTTGTATAATTTTATTCCTTACATTTTTCAATATTTGATTTTACCAAACCTATTTTTTAATAACATATTGACATTTTAAATTTTAAATGTAACATTGTTTCACTTTTTTAGTTTTTAAGAGTTTTTATATGCATCACAAGGTATCCATGCTTTTAATTCCTAACCTTTTTTGTTATGTTATCTAATAAGTAGCACTTTTTTAATAAAACATTTTATTAATACAATAAAACCTTATATTGAGCATTTCAAAGTCATTTTCTAAAAAATATTCTAAAATCTTTCTTTTATAATAGAAAAAATCGGAAACATTAAATATATTTTACAATATATTTAAAAAAAATTTAGAATTTCAATAGAATAAATACTTCAAAAAAATACAAAAATTATGCCATCAAAACTTGCAAAATTAATTAAGGAAATTGAAAATTTATGATAAACAAGTTATTTGCATAAGTAGTAAAATAATCATAATTCTAAAAGAAAACTCAATAATCAATAGTCTCGTTATGTTCTTGTGAGATGTACATCATTGAAATTAACAAAATATTATGCAATAAAAGTTCTAAAATTATTTGCATTATTGAATATTTCATATTTATTTTAATAAAATATTTACAGGGCATAAGAAAAAGACTTGTGTAATTCTTGGAAACACATAAAAATAAAGAAAATAGTCAAGTTAAAAAATATGAAAATTTTCAAATTTAAAGCATTAAAAATAATTCTTAATATAATATTATTATATAATGATAAGAAAAGATGGTTAACAAAATAATGCAAATATAAATTTTTGAATGTAAAAATGAAAAATAATAAAAAAGATAACATATAGAATAACAAATAAAATAACAAATATGAGAAAAAACTTTATGAAATATTAATAAAAATATCTCAGTAAATAAACCAAGGCAAATATTGTTTATGCAATGGATAAAAAGTGTACAACAATAAACTAAAACACCACCCAAGGCCACATACATCATGTAATCCATGTTTAAATTCGCAAAATGCTCCTTGTTATCTAAGAATTCTTAATGTCCACATCTAGCATTTATAATCCTTTAAAAGAGGTATAGTACACAGATAAAGCATGCCCACACAAGTTATTTGTTATGCACTTAAAAACTAAAATTATATATTGTTGTATTAAGTTCATGATCTCATTTGGCAAATTTGTTGCACACTACTTCTTGAAGACATTTTCTAATAAATATGTTATGTGCATAAATTTCAATAAGTTGAGCATTCTAATATCTTATTACTTTTTGCATTCTTATTAATTTTAGATTTTTTTTCTTTCTAATACAATGTTCCTTCTATAGTAAATAATTTAAAATTATCAGATAGTTTATAATAATGATGATATTACTTTTTTGTTTGTGTTTTCATATTTCTTTACTCCCTTATTATTATAATATTTTTATTTTATTATAAAAAATATTAAACTATGCTTTATTGAAAAACTTATTTTATTATTCACAACTACTTATTCATGATAGTTTTCAATAAATTTAAAACTCTTTAATAATAAACTTTCTTTTAGTAACTATTGTGCTTATGTACAAAAATAAAGTTGCTCAAGTGAAACATAGATCGTTATAACTCTTGAACACTTGATTATACAACAATTTTTTGTTGAATCATATATTTGTTAATAATTCTTTTCTTAAGTGATATTTGAATCATGTGTAGGAAAATAAAACATTAATTAATTAATTAAAGAGTATTATGTAGCATTTTATTATGTAATTCACTTGTGAGTATAAGTGAATGAGTGTTAGTAGCCTTTCTCATGTGTAGCTCAACTTTTAAATCTTGAAATCATTTCTTTAGCACTTGATGAAGTAATTCCAACTATAAATTTAGAAAATATACTTTATTTTAATTAGAATTATAAAACTTTCCCTTCTTGTTGATATGAATATAAATGTCTTAATAAATATTTAATATATAAATTTCATTCTTTAAATTGATCAACTATTATAATTTATAGAAGTAATAAAACTACAAATTACATATGCTTTACGCATTTGTACCTGTCAACTATTTTACAATATTATTGATATTTCATGGAAACAAATGAAACAGAAGTCAATTTAGATCACGAGGAATTTGCATCAACTATACTATTTATACTACTTTGATGTTCTTGTCTTATTTTGACACTAAGTGGCTACCTAAGAAGTGCGTTAATATGTATAATCTTAAAGATTCATACAAAATAATGGCATATGTTATACATACAATGAACTCATTAGAAGATTAGGTAGGGCATGAATGAAACAAAATTAAATATATGATCAAAGTTTGTAGTGTCATATAAATTCAATAGCATTTTTTATTCATTTAAGAATGAGATTTTGAATTATTTAAATTTCTTGATTCATTATATTCCTTTGATTCATATAAATACAAATAAGTTTTTTAAAAAATTTGATAATGAGTCTATTACAAAGTAATGTTATATGCAAAAAAAGAAAATGAAAATTGATTGTGTTTTTCACTACAATATCATCCTTTATCTTATTTGCTTCATTGCTAATTTATATAGTATTTTACTTGGTTTATCAACTTTTTTAGATTAATTTGGTAGCCTTCTTTCATAGTATTTAACTATTGTATCATATAACCTTTTAATGAATTATATAATTTTTGTTGTACTATTTCTTCAAGTATTTAATAAATGTGTAAACTATATTACTGCATTTGTAGTGACATGACTTGTACCTGGCCGCTATCTAAAAAATAGTAGCTACAATAATAAGTATTGTTATTTAAAACTTAGTTTACTTGACTAAGAGAAACGTAGGCAATAGTTTTATAGAATCACCTAAAACCATTTGTGCACATTTGCTTTTCTTTAAATTTTTAATTGTTTAAGAATAACAATATTCTGACATAATGGTTTACTTAAGTTAAAAAAGGCTTCTTAAATTTTATTTTATTTTAACATTCATGACATCCAAGAGATTTCTTTAATGACCCATTTGATTTTAATTTGATTGATTTTGAATAAAAAAATATTTTGTGAAAAATAAATAAGTTTCCCTAAAACAACCTTCTTGAAAGAATAATTAAAACAAATAAGAAATTCTTAAAGTGACATTGTTGCCTTGGTATGAAAAGAATCATAATGATAATGTTAAACTTTTTTTTTTTTAATTTTCTCTTAAGAAATTAAAAGAATCATAATGATATCTTTATCATGAGTTGATGCGCCAAATCTAAGTTAATTTTAATTTAGTTCAAATTTTGTAATTCACCCCCTCTTCTAAATGTCACGTTCACAAATTTCTAACACTATATAGTTTTGATGTTTTACTATTGCATTAATTTATATGTTCTTATCTTTCATATTATTTGCTTATATGTCTTGTTATGCATTTTTTAGACAATATTTTTAATTTTTAATATAATAACTTTATACTATTAATAATATGTTATTACTTATTTTTTAATTACGTAATATATATCCTTCAAATTGTTAAAACTTTTTTTGCTCAAATGACTTATAATTAGAATTTTGCTAATACAATTTTTTTGAACAATACAAACACTTTTTTAACATTGAAAATTCAACAAAAATATTTTCAATTATCTTAATCAAATATTAGTTTTTAATATAATGTCCTTACATTTTTGCATTATTTAATCATTAATTTCATTTCTTAAATATCTAAAGTTTATCTTTCTAAAAAGATATTTAATGTTGTTTCTTTCGTACAATAATTTTTTTTGGTAAATACACATTACTTTTTCTTTTCTTAATTCTCAAAAGTAATAACTTCTTTTAATTTTACTTTAATCTTTTGCATTATCAAATTGTGTAAACATATTAATCAATTTTGAGTTACTTAAATTTTTTTGACTAATTAAACATATTTTTCAAAATTAATTGATCCAGTTATCGTCTCTAAGATTTCAAATTTTTTGTCTCTTTTATACCTTCTATTATCAATGTATGTTCTTTGTCATTGGCATGCTTACTCAAATACGTTTAGAAAATATATTCTTAAAGATCAAATAAAAAAATTACATTTCAATATTTTTATTAACATAAAAACTATAATAAATTTAAAAATTTATGCTAAAATTATTTTCTTAAAAACTACAAAAATATTTTTTGAGATTGTTTGATAATGACATATCCATCACTAATAGAACAAGATAATATTTATTACTTATGTAAATTATATTTATATTCGAGTTAAACATAACAATACTTGGTTTTTTTATTTTTCTTACTTTTAATAATTTTATTTTTGTTCTTTCATTAGAATATTTACATTTCTAGTTTAGAAACATTTTTGTTGCTTAAATTGTGTGAAATCATTAACATTTTAATATTTTTTGCTGATTACTTTTTAGATGAATTATTCTTTCACTTCTTATTAGTAATATTTATTTTGAAATACCTTTCTAAATTAGGTTTTGCAATCTAATCATACTACATTTCTAAATGCCCAACATTATATAAGATAGACCATAGGAAAGGCTAGTGGATGTAGCCACATGGCTTCTCTATAGTTATCATAAGAATGGTTAAAAATGAAGCAAATATTCATATTTTTTTAATCTTTCACTACTTTTCTTTTATCATTCAATGCAATCTAATTTCAACATTTTGTGTTTCTATTCAATTATTGATTCATTTTTTATAAAGTTTACATAATCCTTAAAATGTTATGGCAAATAAATTGTGCTATTAATTTTTAACAATATGAGTATTTGATATCTTAACGATTTTCTTTTGTGATTATATTTTCTTGAAATTTTCTACATATTAATAAAAATTTTTTTTTTGATCATTAATAAAATAGTTTGTTACTAAACCATGCAAGTACCTTTGTATAATCAAATTTGAAGCATTTGTCTATTCTAATGATTGTTTTAAATAATTATTTAATATATCAAAAATTCATTTTAAACATTTGAGCATTTAAATCATAATGAAAATTTTTTTGGAACTTATTTAAAGTAAAAATTATTTTCCAAAGCATGTTTTTTTATAAAACTTATTTTTTCTAAAATTTTATTTTGGCATGTTATCTATTAATTTTAAATGTTGGGGATTTTTTGTTATCCTAATAATTTTAAGAAATAAATTTTCAAAATGTATGAATATCTAAATACTTATTAAAATTATTTACGTCATATTCTAATTATTTTTGGGAATATTTTTTAAGACATAATATCTATGAATCAAATTATTGCAATCCTTTTTTTAATATATTATACAACAAAAAAGAGTTTCTAATTACATATGTTATGAAATTATTATTCTAATTCTTTTGAACATATTAAATTATTTTTATAAAAATAATTTTCTATTTTATTATTTTGTTTTTTGTTCATTTTTATTTGAAAAAAAAGTTAAAAATATATTTTGCTATATGTTTGTCATTAACATGTCACCCAATTTATTTTCATAATTTAAATATTTAAAATATCTAACCCTTTTTATACATATTTCTCTTTTATTTTCATTATTATGACTACATGAATAATTTTCTATTTTTCGAAAATACGAAGTTTTGACAATTTTATACAATGTCATCTATATTGGGTTTTTTATTTTTCGTTGATAATAAGGTTTATATTTTGACTAAATTTTAATCAACCTATTTAAATATTCAAGTGTGTAATTGCCTTAATAGTTATATTTTATTACATTGTTTTAAACTTGCTACGTCTACATCGACATATTCCTTATGATTATAGTTTTAAAAAACCATTTTTAATAATAAATTTTAAATGTTTTATAAATATTAAAAGTTTTTTACTTTCTTATATTTAAACATTTTTTAATAATATATTATTCTTAATTTAACTATCCAAAAATATATTTCATTTTTTCCTCTCATAGTTTTTTTTCTTATTAATACATTTATTAAGCACTTTTTAGTACAACATTTTACTGATGATCTTTATTCTTTCTTCCATTTTTATAGAATACTTCTCAATTATTTTTTAATATTACAATTACTTTTAGGTGCTTTGTTTTGAAAATTTTTTAGCAAATTTAATATTGTAAATCACTATTTTTTATATTTCTTAGTGATGGAATTTTTTTTTCAATAATACATATTCCTTTTACAATAATGAAATCAATCATTTGAAATGCATGCAAAAGTTTTTTGGTTTGTTAAAATATAACTTTTTTGCAATTAAAATTTAACAAAAATTTAATGCATAAATATAAGTCTTCAGTTTTATTTAAAATAACTAAACCATTTAACATTAATGGTATGTTTATTGTTGTGAAAAATATCTTTTGTTGTAGTGAAAGCTCAATCAACAAACAAATATTATTGCAATTCTATGACTATAGACAATCATAAACTTTTTGTCTAAATATTTGAATTCATCAAAATAACATAAAAAAACTAATAAAAAAATTGAATTAAGCTTAAAATAAGAACAATATCAATGCTATTAGAAAATTATTAAATATTAGAAACCGAAAATATTTAAAATTATTTGGACATTTTAAATGACAAACTTCTATTTATAAGTTACCCAAAATAAATTTAAGTGCCACAAAGTGAATAGAAAGTACCAGATTTAAATAAAAATGGAACTTTAAATTAAAAAAATTAAACAAATGATAAGATACATTAATATGATAAGAACCTCCATAAATATTCTAAAAATGTTAAGAAAAAAAATGATATTCTATCAAATAATGTAATTAAATATTTTTAAGAAATAAAAAAATATCACAGTGAGGTCTACAAAATTTACATGAACTTTAAATTATGTAGAATAATTTTTCAAAATAAAAGAAAAATATTTTCAAAGACAAAACTTGTTAAATAGTCAAAACATAAACAATAATTAATGAAAAAAGTTTGAAATATTAAAGTGAAATGTTATACTATTTAAAAAAAGTATCAAACACAAGTATAAAAACTATGTTATAATAAGAAAGTTAAAATACATAAAAGACTACAACAAAACATGTTTTTCATATTTTAAAAATCAAGCATGACTTATTATCAATTATCTAAATTGATTACTAGTATGAGAAATTATCACGTCCTTAGTGTAACAAACCCAACTATAATATAAACTTTTAATTTTTTACGAAAATATGTAGAATAGTTTTTATCTTTTTGCCTTAATGTCACAATTGTAATCAATAATTTTTTACATGCATATTTAGATAATATCTACAACATATAAACATTTTTCAAAATAAGAAAGTAAAAGCAAAAATATCAATGATATTATTTTTTATAAGAAATTCTTTTCAAAGTGCAAGATATTGTACTATAAAAAATGATATTGCAGGCTCATAATTATCAACATATATTAAAAGCAAAAGCTTTTTAAAAAATATCAATGATATTATGTATTATAAGAAATTCTTTTCAAAAAGCAAGATATCGTACTATAAAAAATGATATTGCAGGCTCATAATTATCAACATATATTAAATAAAATAATTGTTTTTATAACAAGAGTTTGTGCTGCTTATCCTTTTCATAATTTCTATCCATTTTAGCTATTATTCTTAGTTAAAATAGTTGATGCTCCCTAACAAAAATATTCTTAAAATAATTATTTGATGCAAGAAAGTAAAAAATTATTTCCATTACAAATTTCAATTGTAAGTAAAATAACTAAAATGTGCTAATTTTAATGTCTTCAACTAAGTGAGCAGGTAACCACTTACAATACAATCCTTCATGACTTAATGTATCCACTTAAACTATCTTGAAAATCTATTTTTAATCATATCTTAATATGATTTCAATAAATTTTGGAAATTATATGTTATAATTACAATCATTAATTAGTAAGAAGTACACAAATTTATATTAATTGGAACCAATAGCCTTGATAATGTCTATAACATATTGGATGCCTTTAAAGTGTCCATGTGCTCTAACCACTCAACTAGGTCTGGTACTAGGTAGGAATACAAAAATATTTTATACGATTTGTGCATCTAGTTATTATTACTATATCATCACATACAGTGCGTAATGCATCACAAGTCCTAACCAAAGTAGAAGGAACCCAACCCGAATGTGGGACAAATAATGCATTTTTTGTGAATCGCACTTCTAAAAAAAATTATTAGGTTACATAATTTCATGATCAAATGATTCTCATCTCCTCTACTTTTTTATGAAGATAAATAATATCCTTCATTAGAACATGTTATTTCACATTCACATAGTCTATGTTATTCTACACATAGGATCAAAATCCAGTCATTTGATTAGGATTCATGTCAAATGGTCATAATCAAATTCTATTTCTAAAATGCCTCAATTAAATCGCATCCATTCAATCGTGCAGTTTTCATGATCCAAAAGTCCTAGTCATTTTGATCAAGTAGCTTATGAACAATAGCTCATTTAGTAATTATTTTAAGATATTGTAACATTTTATTTAAATAAAAAATATTTTGTTAAAAAATATGAAAATAATGGGAACAATAAGATTTTTTTCTTATTTAGTAACTAGCTTTAGTTGTTAGAAAACATCTATGAATAAGAGAATTTTTGAATGACATCGATTAATGAATTTTAACACAATGTCAAAAAAATTTAAGTAATCACATTCAAGCAACTCATAGAATGTGATCATTATCACTTCAATACATTGTATCCTTTACTCATCAAACTCTTAAATGTAGTGTTCTTCTCAATCTATAAAGTTATTAATTGTGTTGTTTTTAATAGATTTAATTAAGATACTTACGCCTCTTTAATCTATACTTTGTTTCATTATGGTAATAGATTTGTCTGCCCATCTTTTGACAGAAGGCTTATATTGAGTGTTTGTTATCTTCAAAATTTTGTTGTGGGGTACATAAGCTTGATTTAAATCAAACACCTAAAAATCATTTGTGTATATTTTAATTCCTACTGATTTTTTTTATTTCATAATTTTTATAAAACTTATTACTTAAATAAACTAATTTATTTCAAGTTAAATTTAAAATTTTTAAAAATAATTTTGAGATTTTCTTAAGCATTTAAAAAGTACTTTCAAGATATTTCGTTTTGTAGTTTTCTTAAAAAAAGAAACTGTAATCCTTACCTATTTGTTCTCATCTTGTAAAAAAAATTTCAATTAGTATAAGGGCAAGATTCCTTCTTATGATAAGAAATTCTACAAGTGATCTAAGACTCAAAATAATTTTTCATTAAGTTTAGGCAATGGTGGTTGTTCTTAGAAGCCACTACCCTTTTCTAATGATTTTTATCTCTATTGAAGGACTAATATAACAAGTTATTTAAAACACATTAATAGAGAAATAAGCAAAGTAATATAAATTCATTTTAGTTTTCCCACAAATAAAATCTCACAAGATATTTTTTACTATAATAAGTGAAATGGAAGAAGGCAATGAAGGACACTTTTGCAATATGGTTAGACAAAAGTTTGACATGTATTTTGAGAATGTGGAAAGGCCTACGATTTAAAAGAAAATGTTAATAAGCGTGCACCATTAGTTATTGAATCAAGTGATTTTAAATACTAATAGACTACTTAATGATTTCCAAAAAGAAAAGACTAATTAGTAGAGAAATTTTTTTACACATGTTAGAAGATCTTATATACATAGGATGTTAATTTTTTACATGCTATAATCATATTAAATGACACTATTATAGAGAACTTGGTCATACATCACATGCATGAAAGGTTAAAGCTAATATTTAATTAAAAGTTTCAACTTTTGGATTGAGAGTGAAATGAATAGTAGCATAGTTATACACAAATATGTTAAACCAAAAATATAATGGGTTCTCAAATCTAGTCATTAAAATCAATTATTGTGCATGTAAATTATGATTAAGAAATTTAAACTAAAAAAGTAATACGAACATAAATAGAGAAAATGATGTAATTAATCAAATTCTTAAAATGTTAAAACTTATTTAGGATCATAATAAATAATAACTTAAATATGAAATTTTTATTGGTTTTATAATTAATTTTTATCATTAAAGTGAAAACTAATGTGCAAATCCCATAAAAGGGCGATTTTAAAATAATTTTTTCTAATAAGAAATACACTTATTTTTCAAATATTATTTATAAATATAATTTTATGTTAGTTGAAAACTTGAATTTATAAATATGTTAATTTATAATATTTATGATTAAGAAAAATAAATATAAAAGTTGAAATTGTGCACCAAAAGTTTTAGTAGGCTTGGTTCAAATTAAAACCTACGTCTAGCCATAACCTAGTTTGAGAAAAACTCTACTAGTAAAGGAGTTATAAATTTAGATTTTTCCTTACGATTCACCTCAAAGCTATTTGAGATTTTTTTCCTACGATTCAAATGTAACTTACTAGCTTTTGAGGGCTCAAAAAAAGCCCAAGCTTTTATAAGGTCAAGCCTAACCCTAGTTTTTTTTGACCAAATCAAACTTATGCTTTTGCAAATACTCCATCACCCAACCCAAAGAAAAATACAAATAAAGTAATAAACAATTTTTGATAAAAACTTAAAAATTTTTGTTTGCTTATTTATGAATATAAAAGACTAATAACCTCAAAATTGAAACAAAAATTCAGAAAATAAAAGCTTAAAAGAATTAGGCTTACTTAAAGAATTTGAAATTTCAAGTTGTAGTCTGTGGGTGCTACTAGGAGATATTTATGTCAATAGAATATGGTGAAACCCTTCTTTGAGTTGTTAAAATCTTGTTCACATTTAATAGTTGTTTTATTCATAATAATTAGGTATTTATAGAAAAATTTTTCAAATAACCATTTAAAAATCAAGAAAAAACTATTTAAAAAGCTATTACCAAACATTCTAAAATGCTTTTTCAAATGGCTAAAAACTCTAAAATGACTATTTGAATGACATATATAATGACAAGTTTTTTACTCATTAGGCACGATTGACTAGAGCTATTGGATCACCTTAGAGAAAATTACAGCCATCCAATGAAACATTGTAAAGGGAAGATGTGTTTTGAGTTGTTGGATCTAGCTAGAATTGATCTAAGCCATTAATCAAGTCAGATCAAATCAGGATCATTTGATTAATCAACTATAAAATTGAGAATGATCTCATCCATAGGGTTCAAAATGGTTTATTTAAAGCCACATGATTCAAAAGATTATTCAAGGGAAAAGACATCTAATGAAGTTAGAAGAGTTCACGATAATTGGATGTCAGGCAAGGAAGAATCACTTTGAGTGGATGATGTAGCAACCCTCTTATGAGCTCATTAGTTCGAGTGTTGGATCAATTAAGAACACGACTTAAAGGGAGAGGTGATCTCCTCTGTGCATCACAAAAATTAGCAATCGAATGGCTATGAGCACTCTTAATTTTTTAAATAGACAAGTGGAAAAGAAAAGTTCCACATTGTATAGTACAAAAGTGATGTGCACTTTATAAGCATTTACACGATGCTAATTTGTGAGTCAAGAAGGGGCGAACTCCCCCTTGAGTGCTCACAAGTTAATCACCTGATTAACTCGTATGGTTACAAAATTACATGTCAATTTTGGGTGTTATATAGCCCAACGAGATTACGGACTATAGTAGACTACCCTAACCAATTTTGTTCGAGTCACTGGCCCCAACAATTGCAAATCCCCACTTTAGCTTAAGCACAAGCCAAGAGCTTTGCATTCTTGCATAACTAAAATGTAGCTTAATATTTCTATATTTAATTATGAAAATATTAACATAATTATTTTTTGATTTAATTAAGGTATAGCAATAAACTTAATATAAAAATTGGATAAATATAAGAGTTTCAATTAACCAAGAAAATAATGAATACAAATGACTGCTTTGGCTTAAGCTCAGCCTTAGAACTTTGTATTCTAATAGAATTGATATGTAGCTTAAATTTGTTTTATTACTTAATTATTAAAAATTAATAAAATTATTTTTTTTATTTAATTAATGTTTAACAATCAACCAAACCTAGAATTTGACAAAATACAAGAGTATGATTTAACCAAGGAAAAATTGATTAGGAAATAGAATCATGTTTCTTAAGTAAATGAATAGTTTAAGTAAGATTTTAACTAATAAAAGCTTTGAGAGATTAAAAAATTGAATCCTATTCATTTCCTTAATCAAGAAGAAGATTGAACTATTTAGATGCCAAAATATGATTCGAAATTAATATGAAAAAAGGGTCTTAAAATCAATAGGCTAACATTCTAATTTAAAGTAAAAAAAATTTATCAAAACTAATGCACATGTCTTTAATTTTTGAATGTTGCTGAACACTCCAAGGTACTTTGAAGATAATTAGTTCACCATTTTCAAAAATGCATGACTTCTTCACTAGATGTAAACTTGTTTCACAAAAAATAAACATATTATAATAAAATGTTAAACATTTAAACCTTGATTCATTAAACATAAGAGTATTCAAACAATCATAATAATTAATGTTTTTTACAAATTTTGAATCAATCATCATCTAATATACCTTAAATAGTTTGTATTGGTAATTTCTACAGAAAAAAACTAATTCAATTTGAAAAGAATTGTGTGAACTACATCATTCAGTAAAGTGTAATTGAAGCGAAGTGGTTTTCTTAAAAAAATAAACTACTTCAATAATTTCATAAAATTTCATAAAATTTTAGGGTTATTAATAATTTATAAAATTTAAATTAAGACACTTTAAGTGATAAAAAATGATTAAAATAATAGAAATTGAATTCATTTTAAAGAAATTATCATAAATAATGGTACAACATTAATCAAGTAATAGTGCACATGTAAGGGGTGCGTATCTTTAATTATTTGTACATTCGTTTTAGAAATAATTTATATTTTTATTAATT
The DNA here is from genome assembly GCA_023846275.1 of Vanilla planifolia. Classification (NCBI taxonomy): domain Eukaryota; kingdom Viridiplantae; phylum Streptophyta; class Magnoliopsida; order Asparagales; family Orchidaceae; genus Vanilla; species Vanilla planifolia. The sequence continues at coordinate 3,250,909 of JAIUJO010000023.1, forward strand.
TTATTAAAGATTTTATTATCTCCAAAATAGAAAGGTTATTGTATTACTCACCTCTTGCCATGGTATTTTCTTTGTTGATAATAAAATCAAAGTACGTTTAATAAATTGTTTAAGTTAATTTTTAAATATTTGATAGACAATGTTTGTATTAATGGGAAAACATAAAAAAGTGTAGCATAAGTGAAATCCTATGAAAAACATTTTAGTTTGAGTAACAAACTTTTCAAAAGATATATTTCTGAATTAAATTTTAGGTACTTTAGTTTTAATTTGATTAAAAGGTTAGCTCTATTGAAATATTTATCAAAAGATACAAAAATAAAATTTTCTTAAAATTAATATTCAAAAAGATATTTGGTCTTAAAAAACATAATTCTTCTTGATTTACTATATAATTTATATTATTTTTTAATTATATCTTAGTATTTATTTAATAAATTCTATAAAATATATATTTTAGTTTCAATAATTAATTAAAAAAATAATTCTAATTAAAATAATAGTAATTATTAATGAAAGAGCCAGAAGTCTTTACAGCTCCTAAAACATATTTGCTATTGTTAAGAGGTCTTGAATGCAAGTCCCAAAACTCGTTAGTCAATTATGATACTATGTAGAACTGTGAACATAGTTTTTAGGATCTCAAAAAGGGTTATTTCTCTTGTATCCATATACACAGTTTTTAAATCATCACCGACAGCACAAGCATAGACCTTTTTAGCAAAGTAGGGGACAGTCAACCCAAATAAGCTAAGCTTAAGGAACATGTAAGCTTTATGTACAAAAAATCTATATTCACTTTCATAAAGTGGGACTAAAACAAAGCCTTATTTTTACACAGCATACTTCCAAATTATGGGACTAACTTGAATCTTCTGATCGTGTAATTTCATGATCAAATGTTCTTGATCTTCTCCATCTTTTTATAAAGCCTAATACATTTAGCCATCATATAAAGATAGATTTAATGTTTTTGTTCCAATTCTTTTTCTAAACATCCTCATCAAATATCATTCATCCAATATGTAGTTTTCTTGAATAAATAGTCTCAGTTCATTGTAATCAAGTGACTCTTGTGCAACATTTCTTTAGCTATTTTTAAGCCTTTAAAATATTTTATTTAAATAATAAATTTTCATAAAAAAAAATAAGGAAAAACATGATAAAATAATGCTCCTTTTTCTTTTTTAATAAATACTTTTATCTATTTGAAAAATTCTATAATCAAAAGAAGTTCTAAACAAAATGGATTGCTGAATGTTTATGCAATTTGAAGAAAAGTTTTAAGCTGTTAGTAGCCATGTCAATTGTCACTGCTGTAGCTACTTCCTTTACTCATCAAAATCTTAATTACAACCTTCTTCACAAGTCAACTAAGTTATTAATTTTATCTATTCCTAATTGATTTAATTAAGAAAGTTGTGCCACTTTTATCATTCTATTAACTGTAGGGTTTTAGCTAAATTGATTTTTATTTTGTCACCAAATGTTTTTCCTCTATTGTCATTTTATTTTGTTGTGAAGCTGTCATAACTTATTTTTTAATGAGGGCCTAGCCCATACGTCTTTTGGTAAATGGTTTTTATAAAGTTTTTTTCCAAAATTTTGTTAGGACTAGATATAAATTTTTTAAGTAGAATCACCTAAATATCATTGTTGTGCATTGTACTTCTTTTTGATTTTTCTATTTAATGTTTTTTATATTTTACTGTTATTAAAAGAAATATTAATATTTTTAAGTTAATAATAAAAATTTTATGAAATAATTTTGAAAAACTTATTGAAGTTATTTTGTGAGAAAATTAAACTTTTATTCACAACAATTCAACCCCTTATTTATCTAAACTTCATCATATGTCATTATGAATTGTTATTTAGTGGGAGAGGGATGAACTATTTGGAATAAAAATTTATCTTTTTTGGAGAATATTTAAAAGGCTACTTTAATATATATTTTTAATGAACTTATATATGTGTTTAAAAGTATGTTTTATCAAATATTAAATTTGTTTTAAAAAACTTAACTATTATTTTAAAATTTGTTGATTTTCTTTTCGTAATAAATTTTAAAAAATAATCAAAAAATTTGTTTAAATAAAAAATGAAAGGCTAATGATTTTTACATGATTCAACTTAAAATGAAGCCAACATCTACCCCTAATAATACATAAAAAAAAATAACTAATCTAACACTTTTGTCAAATGATATGTAGGTTAAAACGTTAAAATAACAAAACAATAGAAATTGACTGCTATGGTCTCTCAACCTAACGAACTTGGAAAAAATAAAATAATTTAGTAAAAAAATTAAAATTAATACAAACAAAAACTTTATACTTAAAAATATTGAGTGAGATACAAGTATTTTAAATGAATTGAAAAAATATTGTGTGAGGTACAAGTATTTTAATTGAATTAATTAAAAAAATACAGAGTTTCACTCATTTGAGAAGATAGTAGACATTATGAGTTTGATATGTGAAGGGCAAAGAATAAGGATGTTATGATGAGCACTAGGTGCTAATGAATTAAATGTCATGAGTTGAAAAGTTTTCTATAAATTTTGTAAAAAATTCATCAATAAATTTTTTCCAAAAATTTAGTTATTTATAAACATTTTTCTAGTTACTAAAAGAACTTTTGAAACTGATCAACTAGTCATTATAGATAAAATCTAAAAATCCCAATGTCTTGAAATAATGGTTAAAAGAGCCATTACATAAGAACCGCTTGATCTAAAGGCTCTTAAATCATTTGATTATGAGAAAAACAAGATTAAATGGATTGGATTAAACAAGCATTATTTGACCTGCACTAGTAGATCTAAATTGTGATATAATGAAAAGATTTAGCAATCATGCATGGATAGTCAAGAAGTGTTCGATTATGAAATTTCATTATCGAACAAAAATCTACTTAGGTATTTTTAAATGGCTAATGACATTATGATCATTTGATTACATAATTGCTTGATTAGATGATAGAACCACTCCAATAATCTTAAGTATAGTCATGCAAAACGATTACATGTTCTAGTCCCACATTGCATGAATGATCAATTATAATTGTTTTATAAGAATTTTCTTGTACCATATAATGAGTGCATTGTTTAGGTTTAGTAATCCCATGGTTCACTTTAAAGTCATTTCCCTTATTTCTAATACACTTATACTGTATTAAATTTTGATATGTAAGTTATGTGTTGAACAAAAATTATTTTATGAGTTTTGGTGTTATTTTACCAATCTAATAAACCTAATTACCTATATTTAGGAGCTATGCTCTAACCAGATGCTTTTGATTATTATTAGCAATAGGTTTTTCTTTCGTATTTTTTAATTATGCTATTATTTTTTACTAATTAATTGTTATAATTATAATATTATCCTGAAATAAAGTTATTAATATGAAATTTCAAATGATGTGATTAGGAATAAAATAATTCTTTAGATTGTTGACTTTTGATCCAGATTTTAAATTCTTCATGTTTCTAAAATTATATATTTAATTAAAATTTAGTTTTTGTGCCTTCAAAGAGTGATTATAATATCTAAAGTTAAATTCAAAACATTTCTCTTAGTTATTTCTCAATCCAACAAAAATGATCATCACAAAATTTCACCTTTAATCTTATTTCCTTTAAAAGTTTACCCTGAATATAAGTATCGTCTATCTTAAATTTAAATTTTATTTAAACAAATTCATTAGTAATACTTAGGGTTTATGATGATCAAACAAAACATCACAATAAGGGATCAACTCAACTGAATAGTCTCTTTATTGATGATAACAAAAATTTTAATAAAATTCATTAAAACATAAATTATTTAAAAAATTAAAACGCATAACAATTAATGATAAGCTCTCATACATGTACGCCAGACTAGATTAACGTTCCCTCATAATTTATGCTTATTGTAATCTTTCAATTTTAATTCTTCCACTGTTCATCATCACTTAAATAGAGTTAATCTATATTTAGTAAATTGTTCACAAATTTACAATTTTTTTAAATTATCAATGATCTAATGAATTTCATTAAATCTATTATGCTCAAAGTTACTTATATCTAATGATATAGGACTTTAACAATTTCTTCCAAATATATTTAATTCTTTCCTTCTACCTATTACCAAAATTTAATATTTAAGCTACCTTGTGTAATCGATGGCTTAAAATTTGTTGCGATGGATTATGGTTACTAAAGATTAAGGTTTAACACAAATCATAATTTCATCTATAACTTATTTGTTTTGAAGATCCTTACTAAAGCTTAAAGTTTTAGGATTTTATTTAACTATTTTTATTTATTTAATTATTTTATTTCAGTTTTCTAAACTTAATCATTAAAATCCAATTTGTACAACATACATACACACATACATATATATTATTTTAGTTGAAATTAATTGATCAATGTTGTAATATATAATATTTGATTTTAATTATTAGATTTGAGATAACAAACCATTTTAGGTCCAACATATACTATTCTTATTCACAAAAATATTGTTCCAAAAGAGCTAAATCCTCACAACAAAATAAAAGAAAAATACAACTGTGATTATACAACATAATTAACATGGTAATAGAATAAGATAATTCAATGAAAAAAAAATTAAAAATTAATAAAAAAATCTTATGCTTGATGGAAGCTTATTAAGAAATAAGTTTTTTAATTAAGCCAATTATAATTAAAGAAAATTGAGGACTTAGCTTGTTTGAAAGAAGGTAGAGATTATTAGTTTGATAATTGAAGCATGTACCATAACAAAATGTCGATGAGCATCGACGACTAAATGTTTGAATATCACGACTTAAAAAGTTTTCCTCATATTTTGTAAAAGTTTGTCAGTCTATGTTGTTAAAAAATTTACTTATTTATAAACATTTTTAATGACTAACAGCACTTGCCAAAATTAACTAACTACTCATTATTATTTAAATTAAAAAATCAATAATAGTGTTTAATTAATAAATTATAAAAATCCAAACAACTAAAAGAGTCACTACATAGGAGCCACTTGATAAGAAGGCCATTAGACAATTTGATTGTCAAACCTTCTCGATTCGATGGATAAGATTAAAAGACCTATTTAGAAATTAAGATTAAATTTGAATCGCTAAATCTAAATAATGATTTGTTTGTTAGATTTAGCTCTTATGTGCAGATCAAACATGGACTATGAGATCTCAAATTGATGTGATTAGACAGAGCATCTAATTTGGTGTTTTTAAAAGAGGATGAGATTACAATCATTCGATCACATAATTATGCAATTGGATAGCAAAAATACTCCCACAATTTTTAGTACAATGATGTGAAATGGGTACATATTTTTTTAGTCTTACGTTGAATAAAAGATGCATTATTGTGGCATTATTAGAGCTTTCCTACATTGTACATTTCATATTTTTTTTGTTTGTCCACCCCTTGTTATGCTCTAGTTGTAAGTTGTGCTTTGATTATTGAGCTAAGAACAAAAATAGTCTATTCTCTGGCTAATGATAATAAAAAAAACTTTCTTTAAGTAATATAACAATTTATTTTGATATCCTCATTTTGCAAACATTATGATGCCTTTTATTGGACTTACCTTTAACACTACCAGATCCTCTCTCTAAATATTAACTTTCATTATTTTCTTAACAAAACTTTCATGGAGTAAGCTATTGTTTATTAATTCATGCTTTGATTAAGTGTATCTTCTTAATACTTTTTAAAATTATATTTATATCCAGAAGGCTATTGTTAATTTGTTAATATTAGCATACAAATAATAGCATAATATATTATATAATATTATGTAAAGTGTCATTTATATGCTAGATTAACAATTATAATTATAAGCAAACTAATTAAAAGAAAAATACTTATCCTAACTACATAAGAAACCTAATTTTCATAGACTTAACATATTCTTAATTGTTTCAAATATACTCTTTTGTTGACTTCTATTTTATCCTAGAATGTTGTGTTAAACAATAGTTGCTTATAATATGCATCACACAATCTTTCAAAAAAGTATCATGTAAGTTTCAAATCTACATGTAATATAATAGTTTATTCCATACCGCATAAGCCTGACTATTTTATCAACATATATCTGACCTATTTGTTTCTGCAAAAAATTGTTTCCTTAATAGGTAAAATATTAATTTTTTCGGGTAGAAAACATCATTTTTAATTAGTTTTCAATTACAATCTCTACCTAAAACTCTTTTTCTTTAATCTTTCTTGCATCACCAAGCTAGCATAAGACAATAATGTCTTAATATCAATATCCCATTATGACAAATGTTGTAAAGTACATTCTATTTCATATTATTGGTAAATATCATTCAATTATATTAAGTTCCATTTGTGTTATATATTGAACAATTTTCTTTATAAAAATGTTAGTCGCCACTTTTACTTTTCTTTGGTGATATAGGATCTCAAAATCATAATGCCATAATAATTCAGCCATTCTAGTTATCTAAATGTCTGAATAGATTTATTATCAAACCAATTATGAATAAAATATTACATATACTTTTCAATAACAAGAAACCCAAATATGAAAACTTAGGCATATTTTGATGGTAGAGTTAAATCAATAAGTAGATAGGAATTGGAGATTAGAAACAAAGATAATAGAGGCTATATCTGCATAATTATCTTCAAATAAATTAACCCCTAAGCTATTTCATTAGTAAACTTAGTTTAATGAAATCTACTCAAGTGGTGTTTGATGAAATTATGCATCAAAACAAAGTGTTAGATTTAGAATATATTGAGGACTTTGGAAAAGTAAAATTGGTAAATAAACAAAGATCCTAAAATGACAAACTTTATCAATTTTTACTCAAACATTAATTTACGTTGGGAATGTAGACAAAACTTTATTTATCAAGAATTGTGTTGATTAACTTCTCCTAGTCCAACATTATTTAGACAATACCATATTTGGAACAACAAACTATGACTTATGTAATGATTTGGTAATCTTGTAGGTGTAGGATTTGAGATAAACATAATCAATGACGCTTCTTATTTTCTTGAATGCAAGTTAAGTAGGATGAGAAAGGTATCTTTGAACTTCAACAAAGTATATAAATGAGATGTCAAAACTTAAAAAATGAGGAAGTAGCTGCATCAAAGGAGTTAGCATGGAATGAAAGTCACCTTAGAGATGTAATCTTAAGTTACCTCTCCTTTGGTGAACAAACCAATGCCTCTCTTTAAAACAAAATTGTATATGGTGCATCCATTTCAAAATTTGTACCTCATCAAGTGAAACCTTAAGGAAAGAATTTTTTTATTTGGATATGTTGGATGGTTTTAACTTTTTTGTGAGAGTGATTTTTTTAGAATTAATAGACATTCTAAGTGACCACATTATTGTGGCAAAATGTGGGCACTCAATAATAAAAAGTAAATGACATTTTCATCATCATTAAAAATATGAGAAGGCTAGTGGTAAAGGGTTATAATCAAATAGGACTAACATTAGAAGGAATACTTGAACCAGTGGTAAGGTTGAAGACAACAAGTTTAGCTTTACTTCTTTCTTAATACATGTCATTTAAATGTTGTTATTTAAGTGAAAGTGTATGTAGGATAGTTGGATTGTATTCAACATTTTCTTCATCAAGATCATGTGCATAAGCTAATGAGAAAATCATATGAATTGCAAGAAGAACAAAGATCTTATTATGAACATACTTAGTAGATTTCTTGTCAAACATTATTTTAGGATTGGAATGTAGATTAGACTTTGTTCATTATGGACTATGCTGATGAACATTTTCTAATCGAAGACTTTGGAGATGATATCATATTTCGATCAACCGACTTGGACTTATGTGAATGATTTTGTAAGCTTATGGCTGTTGGATTTGACTTGAACATAATGTGTGTGGTCCCATATTTTTTTGGATTGAAGGTTAAGTAAGATAAGTATGGTATCCTTATATCCTAAATAAAATATAAAAATTAGATGTTAAAATTTTGTGATCTTATGAACATAAGGTATCCTTATATCCTTATTTCTACTTTCAAGAGTCCCACCATACTATTGAATAAACATGGCAAAGAAAACCTAATATATTTCAAGGTATACCAAGAAATGATTCAAGCTTTACTTGACTATTAGAAGACCTGTATAGCTTTTAGTCTTATTCTTTTTTTATTAATTTCAATTAAGCGCCAAGAACTTCTATGTAGAAGTTATAAAAAGTAAATTTTGATAACTCCTTGAAAAAAAGTTAATAAGGTTTTGTATGACAAAATTGTGTTAGTTCATGATCTCACAAGATATGGCTACAAAGATTATGTATGTTCTTGAATACATAAGAAAAGCATTTAAGGTATTTAATGATTTTTTAGCACCTCTTAAACTAATGATCTAGCAAAAAAATGGAACTATTTTTTAGTAAGAAATGAACCACAACATATGGAATTAGGAGGATTTCTAGTAAAAAGTTTTTTGTTTTAAAAGGAAATTAGATGATATGTGATTACATTTGCAAACAACTCCCCAAAAATATGACAATTTGAGTACTTTTTTGCTTAACTCAACACCTTAAAAAGCACTATAAGTTTGAAAAAATAAATTTTAGGAACCATTTCATCAAGGACTATGAAGAATGAAATATAATAGACATTACATTTGTTGCCAACAACATGCAGCAAGTTAGCACATTAACAAGCTTCTAAGTAAGGATTTATTCCATAGAATTAGAAGACTTTTTATAATGATAATAGGGGGAAAAATTAAGCTTTTTTTTTAGGGAAGTTCTTGAGTGAAAGAGAGCTCAAGCATGTGCTTTAAATACTTCCAAATCTAGCTTGACTTGATAATATCTAGCAAATGTTTTCTTATACTGCATTCAATTACATTATCATAAACTTAGATGGTAAGTCATCATAAAACAAAAAAGAGGTTATTGGTCCCATGAGCATTTCTGTATGATATTTTTATGTTAATGACATAATTAAGTAGCATACTAATTGATTATCTAGCTTTTGTTATAGATATGATAAAAGAACAACATTAGAACGGCATTAATGTCAAAAGAAGATGTCAATTGATAAAATATATTAATATAACCATGTGTTGAATATGAATGGAAAGGATTTTGGCTTGGTCAAGAAACTAAGTGTTTTTTGTTGTAAAACATGTGAGAAAAAAATGAATAATAAGAGAAAGATTAATTGTGTGTTTAACAAATTTTTATTCCAAAAATTAGAAAAAATTTTGAGTTTAAAAAAGCCTTTTTATAAATATTTTGATTAAAATAAAATTTTTGTTTAATAAATAATGTACAAAAGATTTTTAAGTGATTTGCCTAAAACCTGTGCCTATAACAAACCCTCAATCTTTGATCAGTATTTTACTAACCGCTCCCTTTTGTAGAAGCTGGTAGAGTTAAAACAAATATATATCGATGCTGCAATGAGATACCAAAATCTGAGAAATTTAAGATATACAAAAGAATTTGAAACTTTACAATTTTTGCTAACAAAAGCCCTACATCCATTTTTCTACTATATTTCATGTGAAACCTTACAATTTTAGTAACGATGATCAGATTATTGTTCAAACAAGAAAAAAGACTCAACCATTCAATCATCCATTCTAGATAAACGACTAAATAATGTAAACAATTCATAAATACGAGTGTGTTCTAGACTGCTTGATCACAAAAAAGCATGATTAGTCAGTGTAGAAATCTCAAGTTTTTGATAGGTTTTGTTTTGTCTCACATTACAAAATAGTTGAAGTATGTTGTGCTCATAATACATCAACTATATATTACAATTAGCCGCAAGGTGTTCCCAAGAAGTCATGACCCGACTCATCAGTGGGCATGTATGGGTCTAACCTAACCTGAATTTCCTAAACTGATTAAAGAGTATACCATGACTCCTTTCACCGAAGCCTATTCATATGTAATTCCTTCAACAAATTAACCAAGATACTATGATAGTGACCTAACTTAATCGATACTTGAGCTTGATCAGGTTCTTTGCTTGTGAGGGTCCCCAAGGCCCATGCCCATAGATGCTAGATGCTATTTGGCCTAAGCCCTTTAGGGTTAATGGTTGAGAGTGTTGAAGAAAAAATATTATTAGAATTAAAATAAAAATTTATATATAAAAATGTATTTGAATATTTATGTGATTTTTAAGAACTCAAATGCTTTCAAATAAAATATTACTTGAACCAACATCAAATATGCATAAAAGATGATAACCCTATCTGCCATAACTTTAAAGAAATTAAAAGTTTGACATACTAATCATAAAAATTTTAAAATGAATTTCTATTTTGATTAGCCACTCTACAAATATTGTTACCTTTGGCTCCAAAGTAAATAGATTGAGACATCAAATCGTATTCACTATTTATGCTATAGTTCATACTCCAACAGATCCAGACTATAATAATATTGCATCAGTTCTAACTAAAAAAATACTAAGTTCAATAAAGTATTAGAAAATACTTTGGCTTGGTTTTGTGAGCATCACACTAAAAGGTATAACAATCTCCCACTTGAGGTTTACAAAACTAAAGCTAAAAGAAAAAAATAACATTAATGGAAAATTTAAAAAATTAATATTCAACATTGTAGTATATACATTATATGATAACCTATACTTCTCTTGAATTCTCTCTTACCCTCACCCTGAATTTTAACACATAGTTCTCCCAATTTCTTTAAAAATTCAACGAGTTTAATTTCATCTAAGCTTAATTTAAGTTTTTTAAATACTTTGATAGCCAATTTCCCAATAAAAATATCAACTAATTAGGGAGAAAATAGCACAAATTACAATTAAATTATTTTTTAATACATGCCTTCCAATAAAGTTATACCTTAATTATATAAGTTTTGTTCCCGAGTGTTGAACAAGATTAATAGCTAAATAAATTAAACTTAATTTATCACAAAAAATTAGAATTATGAAAATTCTAAAGCCATAATCTAAAAATTGTTGTTTCATCCATAGAACTTGACTTGTCCACAAAATTTTATGTTTTTTCTTGCAAAATTTCCTATGCCTATAATATTTTAAACAATAGTGCTCTATGAATGAAGTAGATGTTTCTAGGAAATATAAAAAAGATTATGAACAAAGGTAGGAGAAATAGAGATTGATTAAAATCAACAACTTCGGTAATTGTATAAAAAAATTTTACTCATAATTTGAAAATCATTTCAAATAGTATGAATATTTTCAAGTTTGATTCATATATTTTAATGTTTGATAAATCATCTCTATCTATAGTTGAAATAAACAAACTCAAAAAATAACTCCCTAATGTCTATAATCTACTTTTCAAAAGCTAGTCGATATAGACAAAGAAGATGGTACAGTTGCCGTCCAGTAAGCTAACGAAGCCATAATCGTCAAATTAGCTTAAACGATAAAGGGTTCAAATCTAATCACAGTGAGATAGGACCTAGAGCATTTAAATTGAAAGTTAGATGGACAATAACAATGATTAGATTATTGTTCAAATAGGAGGAGAGACTCTCAACTATTATGGAAGAACACCAAAAGAAAGTTAACTTTTCACAAAAGTGGCCATGATTTGGACTATTCAATTACAAAAAGGCACATCGGTGTAGAAATCTAAAGTTTGGTAATAAATTTTATTTATTCCCACATTTTTAAGTAGTTGAAGTATTTCATGCTTATAATACATCAACTACATATAATTAGCTTATTGGGTTTAGTGGACCATAGTGTTCTCCATAAGTCATGGCCCTGGTCACCACCACACATCCATGTGTCTTACCAAACCTGATTTTCTTAAACAAATTATCAATTCAATCCTTACTAGTTTCTCCTACCTTGGCTAATAAGTAATGTGCTAAACCGATTCACACAGAGACTGTAACAGTAAAATGATTTGACTAATACTCAAGCATAACCCATCTTTGATTCAACAAGTTCTTCACAAGTGCATGTGCCTAAGTCCCATGCTGCCAGGTTGTACAAGTTGGTTGAACTGAGCCGTTTAGGCTCAATAGTTGCCGTGTGCTTAAGAAAAAATATTTTTTATAATAATTTTAAAAAAATTATATGCAAAAAATGTTTGAATATTTATAATTTTTTTCAAATACTCAAAAACCTTCAATTGAAATTCAACTTAAAACAAAATTCATATAAACATACAAGATTGATAATTTTATAAACCTGAGCCTTATACTTCATAGATTCCAAAAAAAAGATATGGAAGATGCTCACCTGGAATAGAATAGGATCTTGAACATAGTGATAGTGCTGTGGACTTGGTTCCTTTTCCAACCACACTCATTCGAATTCTATAGAAATTAGATCCTATTGTGGCAGGTGCGGGGTCGGTCAAATCATCCACAGGTACATAAACTGCTTGGATCGATGTTATAGATCCTTCATTCGTAGAAGAAATTCGTTCTTGCAAAGATCCCATTTCCGTACTTTGGGTAGGTTGATAACCCACTGTAGAAGGTATTAAAAATTTGCTGTTACACTCAAGTTTAAGGGCGATATAAAGAAGGCCTAAGTTGTTCCTCAAATGCTTTCGCACATCAATATTTAATCACTTTGATTATGGATAAAGGTATTGTATTTAAAATATTCGTAAAATTTATACTATGCTTTACAAAATTGCATAACAACATAAGTAAAAAAACATCTTGTAATTGCTGATGAGATGGTTGTCCCAATTTTTTGCATATGCAAAATAATTATTTAAGTGTTATGCACTTTGAATTTTAACAATTTTATCATAAACAAACTATTGTTTTTCAAACTTATTTAACATTTCATATGGAGGACAATACCAATTTGTTTAATGCATAAACTAATTATTTAAGTTTTATATACTTTTAATTTTAACAATTATATTATAAATAAATTAATTATTTTTCAAGCTTATTTAACTTTTCAAATAGAACATTATTTTTAAATGTTTTGTTTTATTTACATTAATAAGATGTTTTTTTATTATGTTATAGTGAAACTTTATAATATATTGTGTAAATTTATCAGACTTATAAGTATATTTTTATAATTACCACATATTATTTATCATTTTTTCTTTGTTATTTAAATTTAGCACATTTTAGTTAGCAAAGTAATATTTAAATTGAACAAGTTTTCAAATATTTAAAAATCATTAACATTGATGGTTTATTTATTATATTATATGGATAGGAAAACTCTTTGTTGATGCATTCTTCATAATACTTATCTTAATTATATACAAAATAATTTTTTTCTATAATTTTGCATATAATATAAATATTTTCAATATTTTGTAGCAATAATTTAAGCTATTTTTATCATCTATGGTATTTTTATTCTAACCAAAATGATTTCACATAATTTCAATTTATTTAATTTTATATTATAACATTTATGTTCACATATTTAATTTTTTAAATTATTTAGCTGACTTTACACAATCTAAATGTTTTGAATCATTAAGACTTTCTTATTATATATTTAATATTAAAAAGTTTTTACATAAATTGTTTTTGAAGAAATAGGAAAAACATTTCTAAATTTAAATAATTTGAAATTTATTTTTTATTTTGTACATTTTGCTCTAAAAATTGTAATATTTTTAATTACAAAGAATATTTTTTATTAAAATTTTTAAGAAATTCTTTTTCTAAAAATGTTGCAAATTTTTTTTATATTTGAAATTCTCCAAGCAATCAATATGGAAAATATTTCTTGTGAAAATGTTATACATATAAATTATATGTCATTTGGAATTTTCTTGTAACTACCAGATATATTGGGGGTAATGATCAAACATCAAATTAAATAATTTTTATAATCATATATCTCTTAATTATTTCAAAATTTTTAGATTAACATATTTGTGATGCAACATTAGTAAGAAAAGTTTGTTCATTTTTAAAGCATATGGAAATAATTATTTAATCACATTTAATGGTGTAAATATTTTTGTAACTCTTTTATACATTTTTATTGGCATATTTGTCATTATTTAATTAAATAAATTATTTTTAATGTTTTATCCATAATGTTTAATATTTGAAGTACACTTATTTCGTGATGATCGGCCATTTTCTTTCTCACCAATTTTAATTGAAACGGTATTTAATATATGTTTTTATTATAATTTTTGATCTGCTAACTTTTATCAATTAATCTCATTTAATATATTTAACATTTTGTTTTTATAGAACAATTTTCTTGTATTATTAACCTAAGTTCATTAGTTCCTTCACTCAATATTTTGAATTTTTAAAATATTGAATTTTGCTTTTTTTTAATTATTTTTGTTAACGTTTTGAAAATATAGTTCTTAGCAAAATAACTTTTAAAGTATGATTGAATTACGAAATAGTCGTTTTGTACATCTTTGATTATGCCAGCATATTTTTCTAGAATTTGTTATAAATAAATTTTTTTTTGTAATTTATTAGTAATTTGTATTAAAAGTTTAAAAATTGTTCCCTCATAATTTCTTTTTAACAATTTTACGTTTTTATTAACATTGAAATATTATTTATTTTTTTATAATTTTTTGATAAATAATTAATTTTTTTTTGAAAGTTAAGAAATATCTAAATTAAATAAAAATATAATTTTAATAAAAAGATTCTAGCATTTGATAAATTTACATTTTGTTTCTTATTTCCTTTGCAAGCTAGGCAAGCTTATGATTGTCCCAATATAATAGTATTTGTCAAGCAAACAAAAAAAATATTGTTATGCCAAAACATCTAAGCTAGTCAAAATTATATAGAAAATGATATAACAAATTGCATAATACTAGGGAAAAAAGTATTGTTAAAATAATGAAAATTTAAAATAGGAAAAAGTAAAAATTTATCTTAGTTATTAAACATATATATTATTCAGATTATATAACATATAAATAATGATAATCATTGCAAACATAAAGAATCAGTAAAGTTAAAAAAAGAAAATTTGTAGGAAATAAAATAAATAAGAATACAAAATAGATAATATTACAAATTTTTTCATAACCCAACATCAATAAAATGTTACAAGAAAACATGTTTTGCCCAAAAAAGGTGCAAAAAATATTTTTTAGTAGTAAAAAAAATAGTAGATGCTACGAAATATCTAAAAGTAATCAAAATATAGTGTACAATTTGTCACAAAACATAACGCCTATGCAGAAAAAAAAACATTGAAAAATTTTACAAAAATAACAAAAAAATAAAATATATAGGTTATTAATAATAATTAAATGCTATATTAGCTAAAAATATATAATATATAAAAGAATGAAAAATATTTTATTACCAAAAAAACTAAAACGAAAGTGATGGAAGAAAAAGATAGGATGAGAATCCATCAACTTGATTTATATCTTGTCTTTATGCCACAACGATAACAAAAAGTTGACAAAGAGTATAAGAAAAAGAAACAAGGCCAATGTATGTATGAAAATGTTAACCTTCAGGTATCAAAACTTTCTTTGTAAATAAATCATCATAAAAAAATAAATTTTACAATTGCAATCAATTAAGAAATATCTCTATACAATCATTATTAAACCACATAATATAACTTGTCTTATATCAACTAAACAAACTAAGAGGTCACATTCTTTATATAATTGTACTGCTAATGTATTCATTGAGTTCAATACTTTCTTTAAAGCTTTGACTAATAATGTTATCCAAAATAATTCATATGCAAAAGAAAATAAATTTTTATGCTTAGATTGATATTTTAAATTAAGGACAAAAAA
Organism: Vanilla planifolia; assembly: GCA_023846275.1. Taxonomy (NCBI): domain Eukaryota; kingdom Viridiplantae; phylum Streptophyta; class Magnoliopsida; order Asparagales; family Orchidaceae; genus Vanilla; species Vanilla planifolia. Next base: position 3,266,652 of record JAIUJO010000023.1, read on the forward strand.
CGTTTTGGAAGTAATAGAATTCAACTTTTTTTTTCTTTCCATGACTTATTTAGAATAAGGCCAAGATAAATAAGCTTAGGTAAAAATGTTTCAAGAAGGCAATGCTTTAAATGATTAATTACTACAATGAGGAGTAATATTAGGAAGACATTATTGAGATATTAATAAGTTTTATATAGATCTAGCATAAGTGGATAAATTTTTGAAATTTCTTCAAATTTGTATGTGTTAAAGAAAGTCAAAACTTCACTTTTATGGTTATCTTTGATGAAAGTTAAACATGACATTTTGAATAACAGGATTGATACTTTATGCCATAGAAATTACTTTGTCAAAATGCCAAAATCCTATTTAACCAAATATTATGTAAGAACTTCTCAAAGTTGACTATAATACAGTATGTTTCAGTGTCTTAAACTTTAATAGATTTATCAAAGTTCATTGAAATGATTATAAGAAGTCCAATAGGATTAACATTTGTAGATATAACTAACCAAGGTAATTCCTATTAAGAAATAATATTATCATTACTAAAAGTTGTGGCTTCCCAAAAACTTTTAATGTTAAACATATTAAGAGATTGCACATAATAGTCAGATGGATTATGATAGTGGATTAAGTAGCATAATACAATAAATGTGTAACGTGAATCATTTTATGGTTCGATTATATTAGAAAAGCATGTAAGTAAGACGTAATTATAGTTACTAATTTTTAGTAGATTGAATGGAAGGGATTGTGTCTTTCAAGAGTGACAAGTTTTGATAAGACAACATTAAAATGGATAGGAATTTTGTAATCTAATTTGACAAACATGAATATAAATCAAATCTTTGCAAAATGTACCTAATGTAAGAAAAGTAACCCATTAGTGGCATAAGAATTACATCAAAATATGGAAAAATATCATTCATAAATTGTTTGGAAATTTGCTTTGAAACTAAGATAGAGATAATTTAAAAAGAGGATTTGATTATTGGCAAGCCATGATTAATTTCAATTTATGTTGTTGTTAGATGTAATTACTTCACTAAGTTAGTAATTACTTTGGGGATAAAAGAGACAAGTCACTTGTGACTATTACTCTCTTGTGAGCTACTTGGTCAATACGATGCATAATAAGGCTGTGCAACACAAACAAGATATGAGGTCATGGGTGTCATTGCAAAAGTACTACTACTCAAGAATTATTTGAAGAAAGCTTATAAGAATGTGTTGACATCATGTCTGTAATAAAAATGCAATGATTGAGAGCCATAATGAGGGTTGGAAAAAATTGCTAAAAAAGAGAAACGTATAACAAAGTGTGACAATACAAGTAATGGTTATCGATCATCATGCTCATTTGACTAACATAAATTATGCTTTGATAAAAAAAATTGATAGTGAAGCTACATATGATAAGAATCTTATAATTTGAATCTAATTTTGCTCTAATTCCATAAATAAGGAGAACAATGAAGAAGAAAAAAGGTGAGGAAAAGATTTGTATAATATGCACCCCACTATTTTAGTCTATATGTAAACTAGAGCTCCACAATGACAATGATGATATTAAATTCCAATTATTTTCATTGCAAGAATTCTACTAAATTTCTTAGAGAAACAACCTTAACACTAAAAGAAAAATGACGAAGATACTACAACCAAAATAAATAATGCGAACATGGAAATATTTGTAAATATTTTAGCCTTATACATGTCTTGTTATAATATAATATAAACTTAAATTTTTAAATAACTAACAAAAATTATTATGTGTGCCTAAGCTGACATTTTAGTGTATCTTATCTTCCATTGAAAATGTTTTAGCTAAAGAAGAAAAGATATAATAAAAGATAACCCAATTTAACATCAATACACATATAATGGTGATAAAGAAATGGAGCTTGTTAACTTATTGTGTATGATCAAAGAGAACCCTTATACCAAAGTATATTGAACAAAAAACAAAGTTTGAATAAGAGGAAATATAATAGAAGACAATCCTGTTACCTTCTTCATGGCTTTGAGCATGCACAAAATTACCTTCATGACTGATAAATCACACATCCAACAATTAATATCCATATTCTAATTACATAAAATGCATTTTTTTAGCTAATAATACGAATCCATTGAATAAAAAAACAATTTAATTTCTCTAATTCGCATAAATACCAATGAAGCTTTGTAGCTACACAAATACACAGCTTCAAACTAGTCACACCACCTCAATTTAAAAAAGTGACATTTCATGGAGAAAAGAAAAACCTAGCCAACAAAGTCAAAAGGCCTCTCTCATCTCAACCATGAGCCTTATTCAAGATTATTTTGTGGTGCTGACCAATATTATATGTTGACATTGTTTATCAAATTTTTGTTAACTTACTTTTAAATATTCCAAATGTTTAAATAGATTCACAATTATCTTTTTTATGTTACAAAATTAGTCTTCACTTTCATATTCAGAATTTTTTTTAAATAACCTTTGCACATGGTTTTTATCATTTTAAGCGTACCATTTTCTTGATGATTTTTTCTATGTTATGAAATGTTTAATTTTTTTACAATGAGAATTTTGTTTAGCATGTAATATTGAGAAACTTTTTCCAAGTATTTATTGTATATAATATTTTGTATTATGGACAGCTCTTTTCCTATGATTTTAAATTTTTTTATGCTTACCACACATATTTCTTTTCTTATAATAACATATATATGATACTTTTAATTACTAGACAACTCTCTAACAAAAAGAAAATTTATATATGATATATGCCTATATAGAAAAAATTAATATTTAACATGTTATTCATATAGTGCTGAGGGTCTTAGATTTTTCATTGTCTACATAACATTATGTATGATTGCTTTTCTTATTATTTTTATTTGCACAAAAGCAATTTTACTAATTTATGAAAATTTGGAATTATTTGATAACAATTGTTTTATTCTTCTAATATTTAGTTATTTTTCTTGTAGATCACATAATATCTATGTTATTGGACTTCTAAGCCTCATGACTAAAGTTTAAATTTAGTATAACAATATTAATAAAGTAAGCCACTATCAAGTTTGTAGAGTCGATTATGTTACACTAAAGCAATGTGACCTATAGACAACACTTTAGTGAATTACAGATTAATTCAATAAGCTTAGAATGAATTCCAAATGAACCTCAAATTAGGTTAATTCAAAATCATAATTGAAGTAATAAGTGCGCTCAAAGCAACTAATCAATAATTGATCATGATCACTCATATGCTAAGACAAACTTTCAATTTGAAAACAAAATGCAAATTGAAGTTAGAAAAAACTATGGAGGCTTGAAAGAAAGAAATATCCTTCGCAATGTCAAAAAATTAAGATTCTAGAAGAACGTTTGACTTTTTGTACAACCATTTTTGTGAAGGTTGAGTCTAACCCACAAAGTTTCAAGAACGATTGACTTTAACATTATAAGAGATCCACTTATATTATGTTCCAACTAGCAAAATATACAAGGGGTTGTGTAATAGCACAAGGACAAAAATGCTAAAGGTGAGGTTCTGTATTTGCCTTTTGAAAATAACATGTGATGCCTTCTCAACTTGCTATGCAATGGTTCACTTGGGTAGAAACAAAACCAACTAAAATATTCTTAGCATTTATTCATTACAACAAATTTTCTTTTCTTGTTTTCACTTACCAAGAATTTGATTAGTCTTACTACAACAAGTTGGATGTTTGGGACCAATAGACATTATCATAAACAATCTACTAACTTTTAAAACATGTAAAGTAAGATCTTTAGAGCATAGCACACCCATTTCTCTTAAGTGCAACAGAATGTGAGGGACAATTAAAGCAAACAATCTTGGTGAGTTTCTTAGTATGGTCATCAGTTAACATTTTTTATGCCCATAAGCCAATCAAAGATCTATTCTTTATATGTAGAGTTAAGATATTCTATGTTATAAGCTGATCCAACTTGCGAAGAAAGTGAAAAGGGTCCAAAAATGGCCCAATTTCATCGAAGCCTTTTTTTGTTACCACCACAAACCATACTAGAGTTAATAGCAAACATGGATCATGTTGTTTGGAGTAGACCAAAGAACAGGTTTTTCAAGTCTAATCTTGATCATGAGCTCATATGACCTATAAACACACAAAGATCTGCAACTTTGTGCTTACAAATGATGACCAACTTAAAAGTAGCAAAATTTCTAAGATCCACAAACGAAACTAGATCTACTAAAGTTATGCTTACTTACCATCACAATTTATTTTGCATTAAATAGATCTGATCCATGACAACATCGATGTCACATTGACCCACTAACTTCATCCATGACACATCAACTCAAATTTGATGAAGTCATCATCGACACTACAATGATTCGATGACTAGAAAGACAATAAATGTACCTGAATATTACCTTCAACACATTTGATTGTGTGCCAATTCATTGATTTAATCCACAAAATTGCAACACAAATTGATTTCGATGATCGATGTGAACTTGACCTATAAAAAATTGAAGTGCAAATTTTTGTGATGTTGGTTTCAAATCTGTTTAGACCTTAGAAACTTTGCACCAAAACAATAACTTTTTAGAAAGATATTTTCCAATAACTTTGACCAAACTTTGCAAAATACCTTTTAGAAAATAGATTTTATGAAACTAAAAAGGAAGATTTTCAAAGAGATGATCCTTACATGTGTAAAATTCCACTTTTTTAATTATGTCTACTTGAGATCTAGTATTAATTACAATGAGAACTCTAATGTGCTGAATCATTTAGGCTTCAATATTAGGTGGAGGCATGCAAAGCTTAAACGATGGGATAGTGTACAAGTTTACCTATAACACTACTGTTTTCCCTTATTGTGGATGTTGCAAAATGATTCCTTTCACTCGGATGTTTCTTTTACATCACGGATTCACTTTTATTATGTCATTTCAATGCAACTCAATGTTCCTTTTCACTTTGATACTTAATGTTTTCTTAGATTTCTACTTCTACTTATGGTCACATTTTTTCTATTCTCAATTCAACTTTTTGTTTTGTTTGAATCTACTTTATGTTCAAGTTAAATTATTACTCCATCTTTTCTCTATTACTTATTATTTTTTCCCAAGCCTTTCAATCTACACACATGTGATATTTATATTGTTCTTTCCATATAACCAAATAGGTTTTGTCAAACCGCATTCCAAATACTGTTTCTTTGTGCCATTCAATTGGTAATAGGATTAGCATAAGAAATGCACCATTTGTTGTTCTTGGTTCGTTCTTGACTAAAGTTTCCCTTGATAGCTTTCTCATGTTTGTTGCCCTTTTAGATTTCTCATGCTCATTATCTCATTTTCTTTTTTCTTAATCTATGTTGGTTAATCTTTAAATGCTTACTATAGTTTGTAACAGTAGTTAAGCATCAAATATTGCTCTAGAGCTTGGTTAAATTAGTGTTAACAATGTTAATAGCAAAGCAATCCTAAACTAAATATTCTTTTTAATTTTCCTTTATTAGCACCCAATCTTTAAAAAAAGTGATAAAGCTCAAACAGCGGAGATTTCTTTTCTTTTTCCTAAAGGACACAATTTATACACATGATATCATGTAGAATTTTTCACATGGAACACCCACACTTCAACTAAGCACAAGTGACCCTCTAAGATTGATTAACTGGACTACAAACTTTGGAAGACAACTAAGAGAAATATGGTTTTTGAATAATCGAACTATAACAAGCTCAAAATAAGCTCACCTTTTCAAATCTAATATTTTCATCCACTCTAATCAAATACCTCTTATAATCAACTTAGGTTAATACTATGATAATGATGGTAACAAACACGTGATGTCTATAAAATATGGCATTCCCAACATTGAAGGTATCATAAAGCTTAAAAAATACATAGAGTTGAAAGTTTTTTGGACCACTTCTTTTAATGGTTTAAGCCAAATGAAAAACAAAGGTATTGTTTGCACAAATGAAATTGGGAAAACAAACCCAATTATCTATAAAAATCACAAAAGTTGTTAACAAAGGGGATTACCACTCATCAAAATATATATTCCTCTATTAAAAGAATCACTTACTTGACCAATGACATGTCTAACAAATGGAGGAAATTATGTTAATGAGTGCATCACTCATTTTTTTAGTGCATTTGCATTGTGCTATTAATGTAGATCCTTTGGTCCCCCCTTCCATATTCTTAGTTGGGCTTAAAGATATATTAGAGAGAGCTTTTCATGCAAGTCCTTAGAAGAGGCTTATAGGAATTCCACTAACTATGAAACCTAGAAAACTTATCAAGTCAAAAGTGTTGAAGCATCAACCATGATAAACTTCAAGCCGAGCAACACCAGACGCTCCACAAGTATTGTACCAAACATACCACCCCAAGCCCTCCCTATCCTTAAACTTATAGTGAAACCCAACCAACTTTTTAACCAATAACCTTAGGAACTTGTTCTCAAAGTTACAAGTGAAGTCATACAGAAGCCCAATACCAAAAATGACAAGTGTGGTATATCAAGGAAGACAATTATGGGGAATTGAAAACAATGAAAAAATAAGAGGTCAAAGAATATGCTTCCTAATCCTAATTAGCTAATGAATGCTCCAATGAGGATTAAGAAGCACCTTCATCTAACCATATAGAAGAAAAGACTGAAGACATACCACCATTTTTTAAATCTTTGTCAAGCATAGAGAAAAGGTTTATAAATGTATCATAGAAAGTGGCAATAGCATCAAAGCCATTTCTACAAATGGTATACACTCACATTTTGGATCATTCATCACCTAAACTCATACACTATTTTTTTATTAACAAAATATGCATCTGTGCCAAGAAAAAAAGAATTATACTAGTTAAATTTTGCCAGTAATTTTGAATATATCTTATGTGATGTTTTTCTTTTTTTAATATGAAATATCATCTTATTATGACCTAGTTACATGACCACGATGCCATTATTGATAGCAAAACCAACATCTGCACATTTACATATCACGACTAAAAATTTAACATACACAAATTAACACTTAAAGACAAGGTTTGACCTATAAAATACCACCCGACATCCCAAATAAAAAAATCTTATTTATGTTCCTTGGTAGATTAGATAAAGAATTTATTGATAGAACATCCTTTTATGCTACAGAAGTACCTTATATAAGAATACCTCTCATTGTAGAATCCATTTTATTTTGATTTTCTAAAATTTTTACAAATGTACCCCACGGTTTACAACCTCTTCATGATATCCAATATGCTATAGACCTCATACTAGGTACTAGTTTACCAAATTTTTCACATTATAGGATGAATCCTTCTAAACAACAAAAACTCCTAACCAGTGCACCACTAATTAGAAAAACGATTCATTTGAGAATGACATAATCCATGCATCGTTCCTACCCCTCAAGCCCTGAAAAAGAATGTTTTATGGAGAATTTGTTTCAAGAATAAAGAAATTAGCAAAATGTGTGAAGTATAGTTTCTTATCCCTTGCCTGGATGAACTTTTGGACTGAACAAAAGGAGCAACTATTTTGTCCAAAATCAATTTAAAACATAGAAAGCACCAACATAGAATCCAGTTAAGGGATGAGTGAAAACCGAATTTTAAAATAAGAGTTAGATTATATAGGTGGTTAGTCATTCCCATCACCGTATTGAACACACCAAGCACATTTATAAGAATAATGACCCAGATACCTAATTAAGAAAGTTTGTGATGGTTTACTTCAATGACATCTTGAACTTTAGTTATGCCATTAAACATAAATCAAAACACCTTAGAAAGATTTGTTCCATGCTTAGGGATATCACCCCTACCCAACATAAAAAAGGTACATTTGTTTCCCATCATCTTAACATTTGGGGCTTCAAACATTAAAAGTTGATGGATCATCTTACTATGACAAACTTAAGGCTACAAATGATTAACAAACATGTTTGGAAATAAATAATATTAAGAGTTCTCATGGCCTAACAACCTTGCATTAGAAATTCATTAATAGTTTTATTATTATAAATACCCTAATAACTAGTCATTTTAGGATGAGAAATTTATGTGGACCCTTGCAACTAAGAAAAAGAATTATGAAATTCAATGAAGCTATGACCCAAGAATTTATTCTCCAACCTCCACACCATACTTGACAAATTATCTATGTTTACTTAGTTGCTCAAGATGACAATCACTATTACGGATGTTTGCTTCACTTGGTATTTTCAAAAAACTATTTCGCATCTTTTGCAAATAAGGTTAAAATTCTTATTTTCATATCACCCATAGCTTTTGATCAAATTGAGTTAATAAATCATAGCCCAAGAAATCATATGTGGTGTTTGGTAAATAATTTCAATCATCTTTTGCCACAAGTCAAGAAAGTTTATAATAGTTTCATGAATTTGTCCACATAAATGAGGCCCTTTGAATCCAATAATGAATATGAACCATTTAACCTATTTAATCTAATCCTATTATCGATTCAAGAACAAACATAACTATTTGCATATAAGGTAGGATCATTAGCATATTAAGGAAATAATAAATCTTAGTAATGAGCAATACAATAGATTGGCCAATCCACACCACAAGCTTAAATAATTCTTAGAAGAAGAATTCATGATGATCAGAATCAAGTATGAATGGTTTCCTCTACGAACTTTGTAGAAGTTAAATTCAAGAGTTGTATGTCCATTTCAAATCTCAATGGTTGGACCAATTAAATACATTATGGAGCTAAGTGCTTGATAGCTTATCATGGTAAGAAGAGTATGAAGATAGAAGCATTAATAGATATGAATGCTAAACAAACAAAAAGTTAGAGTTATCAAAGGTGTCTTTTTCATTGGAAAGGTTAACAAGGAATAAGGATACTTCGATCAAAATGGAAGTGTCATAAAAACTAAACCCTGTCACATCAGATATATATTATAACTAATATAGAGTAGGCAACTCACTAAAATGAAACACTTCTACTTCAAGGAAATAAGAAAGGACCCCAGTTAAGATTTTTATTGCTCAAGGACCAGTTAGACATGTGTCAACAATTCCATATAATCAAGCTATCTTTTCCTTATGTGTTGAGTTAAAGGGAAGCTTAAAATTCTATTCTATGCTCAAACTTCACATCATGAATAAATAAGACAACAAAAAAAAGTTCATTGAGCCCCTGTCTATTGATTCCAACATTCCTTGTTGCCTTTATCACTCATGTTTGAATTGACCTAATTAAACTTGATGTTGAATTGGACTATACTCCATCAAAATAGATTAGTGAATGGGTCATTTAGTATTAATCCCATGCGTGAGTTTTCATAACCCACAATTACACCTAGATTCACTAGGTTGCAATAACCTATTAGGTTTACCCACTAGTGGTAAAGGTCATCTACCTTGTAAACAAACCTAGACAATTAACACCAAGCTTACCCAATAACCCACTTAGTGAAAAATAGACCAAGATCTAACCGATGGCACCATCAACGTTGTACTTACCCCCCCCCCCCAAAATTAATTTATGACATGAGTATCTTGATATGACCTTTGACATTGCTGATATCTTATTGATTCATTGACCCAAAGTGCAACTCATTCACGAAGAACATAATGACAAAATCAATGACATGTCAAACTTTATAAATATCATGAGGGCCATAGCAAACCTGGTTAGCTTGAAACAAAAAATGTAGCTTTTTATAAAAGTACTTAATAACAGCTTTGACCACATAACGTTTGCTAAAAAATGATAGCTCTTAAAAAAGTTCTTTTGAAGTTGTTTTAAGCATAACATTGGCAAATAGGTTATTAGAAAATAGTTTTTTTAAAATTAAATAATTGTTTCTTAGAAATAAATATGGAAATAGATTTTGAACACCAATCTTGAATTTTGAATTTCTTTTTTTGTTTTCTTCTATTTTCCTTATTTTTTAAACATTGGGAAGCCAATCCTTTAAAATAGATGATCTTTGTGGGAGCAAAATTTCAATTGTTTGGTTGTGTTTTATTGAGTTCTAATTTAGATTGTAACAAAAGTTTAACATGATGACTTGTTAGAGAACTAATTTAGTGAATAGTGGATCAAGGCTCAAACGATGAGTAAGCATGCTAATTTACCTATTATTATATGATATCACTTTCCTATGGTAGCTACATTATGGTCTCTTTCACTATGATGTTTCTTTCACTTTGTTAATTTCCTTTTATTTCATCATATTTGTTCATTTTGTCATTCCTTTTCACATGATTTCTTAATGTTTTCACAAATTTCCTACCCAACCTATCATTGCATTAAGTACTTTTCTTAATTTTGTTTCCATAAGTGTTTGAATTAATTTTACATGTAGTTGTTACTCAAGATTTTTTTGTAAAACTTAGTAATGTTTTTCATTTCTTTCAATCAACACCCAAGTCACCATTACTTTGATCTTACATTATCAAAGAGACAATTTTATCAAACACATTTCTAGTTACAACATCTCTATGTTAGTAGTGAGATAACTAGCCTTTCATACAATGTGACTCATGCATTAGTCTTGGTCCTCTCCTAGCTAAAATTATCATGTTTTGGTGACTCATGTGGGTTACATATTTTTGTTTCTAGTGTTTATCATCTCATTTTTTATATTCTTATTCTATGCAAATTAATCTCTAGGTGCTCATTACAATTTCTATCACTCATTTGGCATCAATTCACTTTTCATTTTTGGAATAAAGGATGACTAGATTCTTATTGTCCATAGATTTGAGCTAAAAAGCCTTATAGAGAATTTTATGTCTCATCCAAAAAGGTTTTTGGTGACAAATATTGTTTGAAAACCCTTCCTTGAATGCTCTTGAGAGCAAATATCTTTTTGAAGAACAAACGTCATACTTCGAGTTTCCATTTAGGTGTGAATTCACTTAGATGCCTAAAAACTGGAAAGATCAATGACATGAAGAAAAGCTCAAAATATAAATTGTCCCTTGAGTTCGAAGATATTGGGAAGTAAATTAAGTAAGCCATATCTTTAACTAAGATCACCTTTAGGCACATTATCTTTAGGAGATTTGGTGAGCCAACTATATAAGGAATTATTTGTTGTTTCCTTGGGCGTTATAAAAGCTAGGCCTTGAAGAAGTAGGGAAAAGAATTAAAACCATGGTCTTGGAGAAGTGATAATGGATAACTTATATTTTTTGGAGATGAGGGGGCACATTCATTTGTGAACTCTCCTACATGGATCTAAGTAGGATATACCTTAAGGCTATGCAATTAAACTAGAAATCTATATGGGTTTGCACTAGATATTTTGGTATATATACATGATTCTATTTTTAGGATTTTATTAAGAGGGCAATTGTAACTATATTTCATAACAATTCTTAGATCAAATGAGGGTGTAGATAAACTTTTTTTTCAATAATGGAATCAATGACAAGTTGATCCCTTATGTTTTATTAATATGACTATTGAATTCGAATTTGACTTTGAAAAATGATTAATTGTTTTTAAGAACTAGTATTTAACATGATTAATACCCTAACATGGTATAATAATTAATAGCATAATAATACTAGAATAGTTTTTAAATCTAGTCTATGTATTGTGCTCTACAAATTCTACAATTTTCTTCCATGTTATCCAAACCATATTTGTTAAAATTCGTAGCAAAGAAAATCATTTTACAAGTGCATGCCTTAAGGTTTAATGGGAAGGCATGGTGGTGGGGTATGGAACCTTTTTCTATTGAGCTAGATTTTAAAGCAATTGACCCATAATTTTTTATTTCTCATGAACCAGACTTATGAATGATCAATGACTAAGGAATCCATATAACGATGAGATGATTTAGTATTTCTAGTATAGTTTTGATATAATAAGAGACAATTGTGAAACAAAATCTAATGCAAGATGGATGATAAGTTCATTAAGTGAAACCTTAATAGCATTTTTAATATTAATATTCCTAAAACATCATTATGAATAAACTTTGTGTGTACAACTTTCAACAAGGAAGAAGTTGATCAAGTTCTACCAAGAAATGAAATTTTTAACTCTGAATGCTAACCTTGCTCAACATTTGTAGAAGTGTACAATCATGGCAAAAGAGGGACATCAAGAAAGGATCACTCCATGTCTAAAAATTACTATTTAAGGGATGAAACATTTGGCATGGAGCAGGTAATATTTAGGTTGATAATATGATAGAGGAAATTAAAAAGAATAACATAATAATAACGATAATCTAAGCCTTAGATGCTTAATTCCACAAATTCTAAGAAGCAAGTGGTATTAGAGCCAATGTCATAGGTTTGAGCTTTCAATTTGCCAATATGGAAAGATTATTGGTGTGAAAAAGTCATGTCTATATGGATCTAGCAATGTAACTAGTGTTAAATGCAACATTCATATGTGCCTATGACAAGCTTTCTTTTGTTGTCTTAATCCTTGTGTGTGTGGATGTCTGTATGTATTCTTCTATTTTAGGTTCCTTTAATTTTTTTGGGCCTTGATGAATGCACTACAAGGCAAGGCTAAGTGCACTTCCTCTTAGCATTTGTTTTCAAAAATAGGTTGCTAAAGCCTATATAAACATCATGTCATGGATGTTCATAGAAACAATCATGAAATAAAGGAAAAGAAAATATTTAAGAAGGGACATGCCCTAGTTTGACAAAATTATTGAACATAAAGTTTGACACCTTATGCATAGTAGTGCTCCCTTCATGGTAAGTATGGGTAAACTTTAATTGTGTAAAAAGTCATAAAAAATGTATTCATATTAAAATTTTTCCATATATGGGTACTTTAGTAGTATTAGTGAGCTATTGTAGCAATATAGGTTTCAATCTCAATGTTAACACACATGCTATGAGGAATTTTTGAGTTAATTAGACAAATTTTAAAATAAAAGACATATGTTTTCATCTCAATTGATATATTAATACACACACAATAGTTTACAACATAGATAACCTCATTGTTGACCTTCATCTAGCCAAGATGGGGGTAAAAATATATTATGAAATAACTTGTAGTTTATGTAGGCTATGATTGTTCTAAAAGTTTCTTATAAGAAACTCTCTACAATATAAAACATCTGGGGGATGATTTTTATCATGGAAGTAGATGTGAGTGTCAACTTCATGTGTAGTTTGTTACTCTTATCTTATTATATATGATGGAGTGTTGCAACACAACATCACTGATTAATTCTTCTATTTTTATTTCCTTGTTCTTGATCTACATCTAGTCCAATAAATCCTAAAACTATTAAATTGCATCCAATAGTAAAGTATTTTTGTAATTTGGTAGTCACTGAAGAAAAAAATTGAAAACTGATTATGAATATTTATAGCTCCATAAACTATGATTATTGGTTTCATCATGAGGGTTATGACATGGTAACATGTTAATTGCTTATTCCCTTCAATGTAGAAAACATTTAGTAGGAACAATAGATAATAGAATTCATTAGATTTACATCCTTATCTTGCATTCAACCATAACTTCTATACCTCATTAATTAGCAAATCTTGATCCTAATTTAGATTCAAAAAGCTTTAATGTAGATATGAGATAATTAATTTTTGTTAAACCATGTAATGCCAACCTTGTGAGTGTCATTTAATGTCATTGACTATATTGGTTTTGAAAATATTTAATTTTCCTATGGTAGTAAAACAAAACAATAAATATTATGCAATTCCATTATCGAATTCTACTTGAGGTTCTTCCTCTACTTTCCCATGTCGAAGAAGCAAATTAAAAATGCTTTAAATTCATGCAATGTATGTTAAACAATTTAGATTATCAAGATATTTTGTATATATGACTATAAATATTATTTTGCCTTCCAATTGTCAACCTTAAAATTGTAAGTGACTTGCTAGTGATTATTCTCATTGCATTCTTACATCTTCCTCACTAACAAACTTATTCTCTCTTCAAGCAGACAAACAAGCTATGCAAACAAAGGCCTATTACTTTAACAAAACTAATGCATGAATGAAACTAGTCTAATTAACTATAAAACAATACATGCTATTTGTGTGTGTTATTTGAATTCAAGCCATAGCTACTTGATCATAGGCAAAAATAACCAACTAACAAACTAACATATATTTTTCAAGAGCTCAACAAAGAACAAATTATTGAAGAGCTTGCATTTAGTCATGCATGCACAAAATGGTGCACAAAACTATCCAATCAAATCTGATAAAGAAACAAAAGTACAATAGTTTCTTCAACTAATTTTTTAGTTAAGTTGGTAATTCTCCTTCACAAGTTCTACATGGTTCCTTTTGTTAACTTTTTTAATGATTTTTTTTTATCAACTAGTTAATATGATTTTAGAGATTTAGAAAGATCATAAAATCAATACTAAGCTTGATGAAGATCCACTTAGAGCATAACACCACAAGATCGATAAGGTTTCTCTTAGTAGTCCATATTGAAGTTAGACAATTTATCTTAAGATTACAACTGAGTTAACTATTGAATTTTTTTTAGTTTTATTTAGTTTGCTAAATGTTTTATTTCAATATTAGTTATAATGGTTCACATAAGTTCCCCATGATATTTTCATGCTTGTTGACATATCGTATGATTTTTGCATGTTTTCATTAAGAATAGTATTTTAGTTTGTTTTTCTTTTGATTTTAGGTTTAGTATTGCGGTCTATTTAAAGTTCTATTATGAATGTACAACTATAAGTTGCAACCTAGGTATTTTAGGTGATGATTTGATATCTAATTTATGATTTGAATTTATCTCTACCATTTTTGTCATACTTTCATCATGACCTTCCATCTTCAGTCCTACTGTATAAGTTTGAACTATCCATCCTAAATTAATAATAGTTGGCCATTAAGATCATTTGTCTTATCATTTTGTCCATTATGTGCTAAGCTTCATCAAACATTAGACATTATATTGCTCTCAACCGAGCCACCCCAAAAAAGGTTCAAGTTGACATAATCTTCAAAACTACTAAAATATACATATGTGAACAAATAAAAATATTATAAAAATAAAAAATAAGTGAATAATAAAGAAAAAATAAAATATATAAAAAATATGCAAAACATATTGATGCTAGATTTGGCAAGAAAGTGTATTTTACAAAATAATTAAACTAATAGTGATCAAGAGATAAAAAAATATAATAAATGTCAAAAAATAAAAAATAAATAAATAATTAAAATAACAAAACCTTGTTAACATAAGAAATAATGAGTTATATTAATTAGTTGAAAATTGAAAAACATTTTATGTTATGCTAATTCACAACTCATCATGATTAAAATATATCATTAAAAATAAAATAAGAAAAAGTGTATTAGAGCTTCAAATGGTATGCAAAGGTGGTTCGTTAACTTTATCAAGCAAGTCAAAGGACAAATATATTTTTTTTTACCATTAGTCCATACTAATTACAATAAATCCAAAATATTCTTAGCAATTTTAGTAATGTAAGTTAGTTCTAGATCCAATGACGCAATAGAGATGGTCAAAACCATTCTTCAAATTTATTACAAATTTTATTGAAAATGAGATAAACATCTAAATGTTTGATGCTTCAGTAAGCCACCTATTGTTCCATAAAAGTTTAAACTTTTAGATTTTAAATAAATTAGTTATAAACTTTTATGTTTTAGTAAATTCATCATGCTTGTCATGATGAAATTATTATGTAATTGGGTCAGTTTTTAACATTTAAAAAAATTATGTTATTTTGATGAATATCTCCATATCTTAAATTTATTTTTTCTATGCATTAATGTTTATTAAGTTTTCATTTTTGACATCGATATTTATTTTCATAACATTTAAGGAGGCCTTTTTCAAAATGTAATATATGAATTAACATTTAAAATATTTTATTTTTATGTTTAGCATATTTTTTTTTATGAACTATATTTTCTAACTTTTATGACTTTCTTATTTATACTAGTTTTAATTAAGGTAATACTTTCTAATATTTTTATTACAACAACTATTATAGTTTAATTCACGAATAATGTCCTATGTATATAGTCTACATAGAATTGAAAAAAATTTAAATTATATCAGTTTGTATTTTTTTATTTAATAAAAAAATTTATTTAACATAATATGATCTTTCCTTATTAGCATTATCTCAGCATAGATTTAATTATTTTTAATATTTCGTTAGTGTGACAAATTTTCTTTGTAATTTTTAGGTTTTTAAAAATTTTACTCATTTTAAAAAATTTATAATTTTGTTATAATTTGAATGTTGTCAGTTTTTTTTTCAATTTAAATTTTTTTATTTTGGGTATTATAAAAGAAATTTCCTTTTTTTGTTATCATTCTATTTCTTGAGAATTTTATATTTATATATTACTCTAACTTTGGTACATTGTTCATGATTTTTAAAGTATTATTATATCTTTTATTAGAAATTTCAACATATTAAATAAAATCTTCAATATTTAATTTGCATAATAATTAGTTCTTCGAATTATTTGAAAGGTTTTAGAAACTAACAAATTTGTTATAATTATAGTATTAAAAAATTTTGAATACATAATGTATATGTAGTGAATATTCAAAACATTTTTTTACTTAATGTTTCAATTTATAATAACTTTTATGTTATTGAAATCTCTAAAATGATTACACAATCAAGAAAAATTTTTCATACATTGTATAAAAAAATTTTAAACATTTTTTTATAATAACGATATTCCAAGCTGTATAGTTATACTTAAACTAAGCCAATTTCGAATTACTTGTCGAATAAATATAATTTTAAATAGTCTTGTTCTTTTTTATATATATATTTAAAAAAATTTCCTTTATAATTTAAATATAATAAATATGCAATGCAATAAAAATTATAACATAAAATAATCCTTATCATAAAATTTCCAATATTAAACTTAGAGGCATTAGTTATTACATGTATAACTCAAAACTTTGAATAAAGTGTAATTTATTTTTTTAATAATCAACATGATTAGAATTTATTAAGTTGGCCAAATAATAATTATATCATATGAGCATAAATTTTTTAATTTATAAGATTTTTCATGTAAATATTTTGTAATTTAAATTAGAGTTTGAAAGCTTCCTAATGTTTGTGTTAAAAAATATGTTTAGTAGTATCATTACATAATTTGGTTAATTGACTTACATTATTGAGTCAAATAAATATTTGCCCAAGCTTCAAGAAACAAATGTCCTTGTTTTTGTAAGTAAGAAAAAAATTATGATACAACTTATAAGCTCAATATTTAAATGTCTAACAAATAACCAACTTATTAGTTGGTATCAATTGTGAACCTATATAAGTTAATTCTTGATGTTAAACTTAAATTTATCAATTGTGTAATTATCTTAACAATTATTGTTAATTTGGTTGGCATCATTACTTTTATTTCAATATTTTGTATCAATCAACTAGATATCTTATCTAGCTTTCTATAATTGGCAACTAAATTTGTATTTTGTAATAAATTGATGTCTATATTATTTCAAGTTATCTTACACTTTTATCTACAAATATGTTTTAGCAAGTGTGAATCAAAAGTGCTATAACATCTTTCAACCCTTAGCATCTCTCAAATTATAGTATAGTAATGTTTCAAAGAGAAAGTTAATGGATTCTTCTTAATCATTTTTAAAGTTTTAGGTTCATTCTGAGATTTTTTATTAAATAAATTAGTCATAATTATATTTCATATATTAAATCTTAAATATTACTACAATCTGTACAAAAGATGCCATGAGATCTATTTGGTATGATTTTCTATCTTACCCAAGAACTAATAAATATGTTATAGATCTTCTTATCAATCCATGCCAATTCACTTATGAATTTTTTAGCTAAAAGTTCTTTGTTATATTGTGCTATAGAAAATGTAGAAAAATATTATCAAAATATTGGTGAAGATTAATGTCATCAATAATCTTTTATTCATGAATACACAATGTGGTAAGAAAATTGTGATATGAATATAATTTAGAGGTATATTTATAACAAAGAAGATCTTAAGGACTCGATTATATGTAAAACAATAATGAATATAAATGTGATTCCTAACTGTCACTTTTAGTCTTAATTGGTAATGAGATAACGGATTTATTATCTATATTTTAATGAAAAAAATGTGAATGATATGTAGCAATAACAATTATAGCTCTTTATCAGTTTTATTTGATAAAGTGTGTGTTATGCCTAATATTTTTAGCCATAAAATTATTATATATTTAATTATGGCATACGATTTCTTCTTAATTAAAATTTTAGATTTAAATGTATTTTAACATTCAATATTGACAAATTGAATTTTTAATTTTTAAATTTTAAATTCTAACATTGGAAGCATTGTGGAGTTCTAAGATATAAATTGTAACACATGAACCTTGGTAAGGCTTAATGTATCAAAAATGAGCTTAGAAGTTTATTATATTAATACCTTTTTCTCTCATCCTTATTTCTAACCTACCATGAATTCTTGAGAAGATATAGATAAGATACTTAACTATTAGGGTTTGGTGATTGAAGATATGAGGATTAAAACAAGAACTTCTTCATATCATGAATATCAGAATATCATAAGAAACTAGGCATATAATGGAAAGAAGAATTTATTACCATATCTTACATAGATTCTTAAATTTAAGGATATTTATATAGAAGACCAAAAGTGGTGTAATTAGAAGAGGGTTAATTTAAAACAATGAATTGTGGCTACTCCAACCCAAGACTAGTTTTCTTAAAGTAAACCCTTGGTTTAAGGTGGAGTGGGAAAGGTTCTATAAGCTATTAAGAAGTGCTTGTAATTTTAGAAACCTCAGCCATAAAAGGGGAATTTTGAGCCAACTTAATTAATATTAAGTAAAAGAACTGAGTTAAGCTATGGTGAAGACGAAGGAGGGTTAGAGCTTTCAAGCAAGGAAAGATCTTACAAAAAAGAAGTCGTCTACATGACTTTTCGATGTAGGATAATACTTGAGTGCATATAATAACTTTAGCTAAGATCTAAGCTAAGATAAAAAGGAAATGCTTTGTGAAAAGGTTTATGAAACCTTCAAAATTGATTATCATAATAATTAGTTATTCTTTTTCATGAAAGTTGTTCGAGGAGGAGGAAATTCTTTCTACCCAAGAATAAGGGAGATTTATTTTGGTAAATGAATGGCACAATTTTCACTCTATCTTATGTAGTGTTTCTAGTTGAGTGATGAAAAATGTATATTACATCTTTTCCTATTAATGCAAAGAAGATTACAGGATCACATGTTGCATATTTGGCTTTGGTTCGTAATATATTTGGAAGATGGTTTTAGAATAGCAATTTATTAATGAAAAAAACTTCCTAACATAGACAACACCATGTAAAATAAGTGAAAAGCATGTTAAAATTTATTCCTATTTGGTTATTTATGTTGGTTTTCTAAGCATTTATGTATTAAGCCTCGATTATATTGATAATTATTAAAAAAAACTAGAAAATCATGGAGATCAAAATTTTATTGAATATAATCCCCATAACCTTGACATAATAGCCACCTTTTCCTTATTGTATATTGTTAAGAGTTAGGATCCTTAGTGTATTTCTTCTTCTTTCTAAGTATAATTCATCTTTGACAATATAGATTGAAGATAATGTTTATCCCTTGATTAGTGCAATAATAGACAGAGTTTAGTGCCATGATGAACAAAGAAGTGTAGAAAATTGAGAATTTATTATATATTGTTTACATAAACTTATTGTATGAAATGAACTTTTGATGTGAGCCACTATGATTATTTTTAAAATTATTCACAAGTTTGGTTGATACCATGACATTGTATAAAGGGGTACTTTATCACTAAGATCATGGATAAAAGTATATGGAATGTAACGTGATATAGGTTATGCCATAGATTAAGTAATAAAAAATTTATAGACACTTGAAAGTAATAAAAAAAAACTCTAGATAATGTTGCAACAACTATTCTTTTATCTAGGTCTGCTTATGAATTATGGAACCATAGGCTTGGCTAAGTTATAGGAGGCAATGGCTTAACCCTCAAGAGAACCAAAATGGATTTTAAGATATGTGTGATTCTTGGTTAGTATTTAGAAAGCCTTCAAAGGCTCAGTTTAAGGTCCTAGAAGAAGTCTAAGTCAAATAGGGATATCATTAGCAACCAAAGAGTTTAGTTATGACTAAAACTATTAAGGTTGAGGTTAGACATAGTGGTATAGGTTTTAATGATAATTCATAAACCTTAGCATAATCAAATTATGACTTTAAGGCTTTTCGATATGAATAAGTAAGGTAAGCATAAGTGTGGAACCACTCTCAATGGCATAAAAAAAACTTAATAGAAAAGGAAGCTATAATAAAAGATATTTATGATATAATCATGAAATACCATTTGTCAACCTTTATGAACAATGTAAATTGTGCATTGGTTAACTAGGCTATCGGCCAAGACCTTCCAAGAAGGTGGAAGAGTTTGGAAAAAGACAGGGTTGTGTTAGGTTTGGTTAATATGGTAAAGATGTTTGCCAAACCTTAGATTGAATAAGTTATTTTGGTAAGACCATAAGTAATTCTATTTAGGCTCTTAAGTCACATGATAAAACTCTCAATGGTGATTTGAGGAATGTGTGGAAGCTTAAGAGACACCTTATGATCATTATGATCATAATGTATTGCCTTGGGATCACAAGGGTCACCAGTGATACCTGTGTAAATCGAGACTTAATTGCACTGGCAATAAGTTAAATATAGAATCTAAGGTTAAAATCAAGCCATTATGAACTCTATGGTTATATTAGGTAGGAAATGTCAAAAACAAAATATAAGAAATATTAAATATAAGAATAATAAGCTAATAATATCTAGATAATTGAATTAGGATTTAGTGAGAACCTTAAGGCATTAAGATATAGTGGACTCAAAATGATCGACACTCACTAAGGAGATAAACATGTTAGCTACCCCACTCCCTTGGCTTGGTGTTAGTTAAGTTTGAATAGTTGAGCTTATAGTTGGAGTATCACATTTCATGATAAGAATCTTTAGAATTTGTAGGAAGCCATTGTATGAATACACAAAAATGGAAACAATTATACATTTAGTCCCATAAGAAATCCAACTGTGTGCTTTCTTTTATTTGGGACCACTTGTGGTTCTTAAAGACTCTTAGAATACTAGATTGATGCCCATGTAATTATCATTACCATGTGAAATTCCATATTACATTATTTAAAAAAGTGGTGATGCCTATCATGTTTCTTATGCATAGGAAATTATATTATATCATGAAGTGGCTGCTAAGTCTCTGGTTAGTCACAGTGTAAGAAAATATATATTGAATTAGTTAGTAGATGGTTATATCATTTTGTTAGTTAGTAAGTGAAGTCATTTATTCATAAGATTTAATGCATTGTTACATTCATATTTCGTGTTAGTGCAAAATAGTTTTATTTTATGGCTCAAAGATTGCTTATTGAGCCACTTTACTCTCCCTTTTATAATAAAATCAACTTGTTAAAATTTGAGTAGGAATTCAACCAGAGATTATTTGAGCTATTGAATTAGTTTGATAATTCATTTTAGTTATTTCATTAACAGTAATAATACATTTGATACTTCTTATCATTATATTTTATTGGATATAGGAGTGTATTAGATTGTCTTATGAGACTTGGTGCTTGCTAGTTATGTTTTTCTATCAAACTTTGATAGTTACTCATGATACTTCCTTAAAATAGATTAGAATTGAGTGGTTTTATTGTTTTTATAGATATTTTTATTCATGTTATGGCCTTGAGAATGCAAAAAATTACTAGGTTCCATGTATGATAATATTTTGCTTAGAACTTGCTTGTATAATATGATAATGTGATTTTTTTAGAATTTGGTTACACTCATGGTTTTTTTCAAATCTTATGTTTGATAGTGAAAGATCATTTGAGAGTTAGGCTAAAGAAAAAAGACGTGTGTGTATTTGTGTGTGTGTATTATGTTATTAGAATTGAATCTTTTTTATTAAAAAAATAGTTATGTGATCAATTAAATATCTACATTGGATGTTTATTTTTACTATTAAAGGTTTACTTTCTCAATATTATAAAATTGCAAATTTTGTTATCCCAAGGGCCCAGTGGAAGATCAAAGTGAATTTGATGATAATAACCTAATTATATGAGATTTTAACATAATCATAAAGCTTGGATATATTTTGCATAGATAAGTGATGAAGAGTACCTTTAAAGAGACGTTAAGAACTTTAAAAGTATGAATTTGTATTGTTCACGATTAGAGAAGAAGAGTAGTAAATATCAAATACTTTGAGTCACAAGCCTCAAAGAGATATATTTTAAGTTAAACTTTAAGTTTTTTTTAATTATCTATAAAAATTAAATTAAAATTTAAATTTATCAACTTAAAAAATAGATATTTAGTTTTTAATTTCTTTTAATTCATACCATGATAATCTAAAGATTCATTTTTCTAATTTTTATTATTATGTTCCACAGTAATTAATTAAATTTAAAAAATTAAAAAAACAATTCCACTTGAATGAATTAACCTAAACCTATGTAACAATTTTTAGGCATAGAGTATTACTATAAAACCTATTCGCTACTGTAATTGAATCGAGACAACACTCCTAAAAATAGATGGAATTATCTTGAATCAAGGCACTACTCCCTACATTAATAGATCAATTAATCATGTTAGTGGAAGTGTTGTAACTATGTCTTGAATAACCGTTGTGGCATTAACTTTGAAATCAAACTATCTGTAAGGAAAAAAAATGTCTTATAAGAGGAAAAATAGTAGAAAATGCATCATGTAGGAGTTAAATTTAAATCTTTTTCCTCATAGTTAAATTTTAATTTTTTTTAATGATGCGAGTTGTATAATCGTGCAATTTTATATTCAAATGATCATTGCCACAATCATGTTTTTCATGCGATAATTTTACTAACTGTCTAATTGCTCCAACAAATGATGGCATGGTCTAGATTTAATGCATAAGTAAAATTAAATCCAGCTAATAGATCATAATTCAGATTTAACAGTTCATATGAAATCAAAATATCTAACTACTATAGTATATTTCTAATGGACCATTTGTGTAATTTCATAATCAAGCATTCCAAGATTCTTTTTAATCACGTAGCTCCTACGCAATGATTATTTTAACAAATTTTTACTAGTTGTTGTAAATTTTATTTAAATAATAATAAGTTTTTTATTAAAAAAATATCTGTCTATTAAAAACATCAAATGGTTAGTTTGGTAAATACTTTTAGCTATTAGAAAATGTTTATAAATTGGGTAATCATTGATCAAAATAATCTGGTGAAATTTTTTAAACATTTTGAAGAAACATTTGAAGTAATGACGTTGAAGCTATTAGAAAGCAGTGCTCATCATTTCCTTTGTACATTGTTTCCTTCTTCACCAACTCAATATTCTTTCTTAAAAATGATAAAGCTCTCATTTCCCATTTTTTTTATTTTGTTAAATTAAAATACTTGTGCTTTATTTAGCATTTCTCAAGTGTTGGAATAACTTTGTACATATTTCAATTGCCACTTTCCTTTCCTCTTTCTACAAGTCTTACTTTGTTAAATAGCCATCGAAGCCTATTTATTTCTATTTAATTGTTCTAATAGTTTAGCATATCCAATTTTTGGTAAAAACCTTATATACATTATTTTTTATGTCTTGTAATTCTTGGAGTGGACGTTGGTTTGATGTTAGGTTGAATGGTCTGAAAAATGCTTAAGTGTGCTCTAAAATTTTTGTTGACCTTCTTATTACAAAATTTCCTTAAAAAATTATTATTTAATAGAAATTAACATATTTTAAATAAAAATTAAAATTTTCACAAAAATGCTTTTAGATATTTCTTTAAGCTTATTATAAAGGTATTTAGGCATCTTTAAAATACTTTTATGGGAAACAAATAGTTTGTTTCTCAGTAATTCACTCACTCACTTGTTGAAATAGTCTCAAGATGATGCAAGGAGCTCATTTGTTTAAGATGAATTCACAAAACTCAAATGTACTACAGGGAGTCAATTAAAAGTAAGGAAATTAATGAAGCATAAGAAAACATGTTGATATTTGGAATGAATTTTATTAGCATAGAGGACATGTGACCAAGCTTAAATAATAAACAAAAAAATAACAATTTTGCGAAAAAGTTTTGATTTAATAAAATTTTGAATTAATCATTCTTAAGGATTAATTCATTATTTTAAGCATTCTTAATTTTTTAATTGTCAAAATTTATTTTTTTAACACAAGTTTCAAAAGAACATCACAAACAAACATCAAAGCGACATTTAGGTGATAGAATTTTTCAAGTTTTTTGTGAGGAAGATTACACTCCAAACATGATTTTAGGAACATTCTCTTGTAAGTATGCTCCTCTCTCTTATTGGGTTTATCTCATGCACATTAGCTTCCTTGCAAATCATGATAATGACATCTTTTTGAAAGTATGAAGAAAAGGTAATGTTTGATGAAGATGATGTCTCTAAAAAGGTTACTCCCTTCAAACTCACTTTAATCAGTAACATTTTTAGTTGGATGACCCAACATGGAATTTCAAAAAGTACGAATTCAAAACAATTAGCATCTTTGCATCTACAGTAAAGACATAAGAATGTGCTCCTAAGATTTTCATTAGAATTGGAAAACATTTTATGTTGGATGTACAATATTCAAAAATTTGTAGTCTTTCAAATTTGGGCCATCAAATGTTTCAAACTTTTTAGCTCATCACTTAACCTTTGCACGTTCTGATGTGGATCTCATTGGAGCACCATCCAATCAACTTGGTCAGCAAGTAAGCACTATTCTCATTCATGTTAATAGTTAACAAGTCATAAAGAGTATTTCTGTAACAATAAACTAAACAAGGCTCCATGGGGCTCTAGACTTTGTTTTGGTCAGTTTTAGAAAAAAATTTCCCTTTAGATATTATAATCTCTATAAATATTAATGCAATAATGGATTATTGAAAAAACTTTTATGTAGGAAATAACTTCTAAACCCTTCTATGTAAGAAATGGAGAAGATGAAGTACTTATAATTAGTGAAGTAATAATAATGCAAAACATCAAACTTTGGTAGCCATCAATTTATAAAAAAACATCAGTACCACACTACACCACAAAACATCAACATGATGAAAAAACCTAATTGTACTGTTAATCATTTATTCGATGAGAGTACGATGAATTTCAATTAGCCATTGTAAAGCAAGAGTAAACAAAATCAATCTAATTTTAAACATAGGAAGGACATGCACGTTAAATAATAAGCAGATATTCAATCTCTCAAAAGCTCCATTAAAGATCTTTAGGAAAAAGCAAAGACACTCAACATTTCTAGGATATACTTGAATGGCTTCATAGCGGCTAATAGAGACAAGTCAAGAAGAAAAGACACTAAATGGAATGCCAAAAAAGTTATTTTCCTAAAAATGACCAAAAGAATCTTTCAAAAATCTCCAAATGTAGGCGTTCTATATTGTAATTAATAATGTCTTACATTTCAACATAAAGGGTATAGTTAGTTCACAGTAGCTTGATGCCCTAATAATATGTTTAAATTACACAAAATTAAGTTAATTACAATGATGGAATGCTTTTCAAGTGATAGATAAAGGGATATCCTTTACCAAAGACTAACTTTTCACTATTATGAAGCAATATTTCTAACAAAGTGAAGGTGTATCAGTTGTAGTGCTCCATCTTGTTAAAAATTGAAAATTAAGAACACTTTCTTCACATGGTGATATGTAAATGATGTGCTATCAATTTATGTATGCCAACAATGCCTTTATTAATAGAGTAGATCTTTGTAGGGATTTAAGATTGTTGGTGGAGACCAACTTGTTGTCCCTAAATAGAAAGGATAGTCAAACACCTTTTGTAAGATTTAAAAATATAATGGTCATTCTTGTGGATAGAACCCTAATGAATCATGATTTTCTCAAAGCCTTCCCAAAAAAATGGCCCAACATATGAACAAGTTCTTGTTATACGAACCTCTATTATTGATCATTTCCCTAGTAGCAATAAAATCTAATCTTAGATGACATAGATTCCAAAGCACTTGGATTGAAAGTATATAATTCTCTTTAGTTGTTGCTCTGAATTGTAGTCTTCCAATTACAAAGTCAGGAATGTAGGTCGTAGTTTACATGTTGAAAAGGGCTAAATACCACCTTAAAGAATGAAGTAGAACTTAATTTTGGTAATATACTTTTGAACTTTGAAGAAGAAGAATACCATATTATAGAGAGGGAAAATAACTTCAAGGAGTTATAGATGACTTATCTTGGTTAGAACTAACAAAGCTTTAGCTGAACAAACCATGGTTGCTAAACTAGAGGAGATATATAAAGAAGCCATTTAAGAATACTGTGAGATAATATTTTGGAATTCTATAGGACATTTTAGAATTCTAAAAGCCACAAAAAATTACAAACTAAATACTTAGAATTTTTCCAAAAAAATCTTCCTTAAAAGCTACTAAATTAATTATTGCAATTAGTTCCTAAATGGGCTCATACTTTTCGAGCAATAGTAATGGAGAAAACTGAGGTAATAGGCAACAAGCAGCATGATACAAGTGGATCAATGCATCACTTTGAGTTCCAATTTTGGTGAGTAGCATCAGTAAAAAGGAATTGACAATTTGGGTCTGCTTTGGGGTTAATGTGGATCAAAGAGAGTTAGCACGAGTTGATGAGTAAGTGTTAATGGTGATGGTAAGGGCTATTGGTAGAGGTGGATGACAACAAAAAAAGCATAAAACTAAATTTTAATCCCTTTTAAAATAATTTTCCAAGCAAAGTTTCTATTGATCGACTTGTGAGATGGTTGAAGGGATGATCTATACTTATTATAAGATGGAAATCTCAAAAATGTTTCCAATAGTTCTTTAAACAACTTAAACTAAATTGTAAATGTAAAAAAATTGATGAAATAAAAAGATATATTGATATATGCATTAAATGAGGGTCTACTTAATTCATCTGCACAACGACAATAATAATGAAGCTTAATGAGAAGTATAGTAACCAATCCTCAAAGGGCTCAAAGTACGAATAGAACTAGTACATTTTCAAGTTGAACCTCTACGTGATGTATTGGATGCAACTACAACAAATGGATAAGAGCTAAAAGATAGGTACTATGTAGCATAAGAACATTGATAAAAACACAAATGTCATCCACACAACATTCAATAATAAGTGAATGAAAGGCAATATAAAAAAATTAAAGTTCCAAGTTAGTGCTTTGTCTTAGAGAAGGATTGAATGCAAAATATATATTAGATTGCTTGATGTCTCACTATTTCGTACTAAGAAAAATGAGAGGTGCTTTAATTTACGATTCTTAGACTCATTGACAAGAAATATGATGCTAATTCAGCTACTTAATAAGGAGTATATACAAAAAAAATTTCAATAGATTCTTTATGTGCCCGTAGATTGTATGGGTTTAAGTTTTGCATAACAAGAATTTTTGGTCCATATTTACAGATGACATTTTTGATGCTATCAATGATTTTCTTACTGGTATCCCATCATTGAAAGAATGCGGTAGTGCTAATTTAATTTTCCTCCCAAAGAATAATTACAATACATGTTTCAAAGCCTTTATGACAATTTGGTTGTATAGTTTCTCAAAAATATACTAAGTTGTTGGTAGCTATACTATAGAGTTTCCTACCAACCATCATCTCAATGGAGCAATCAACTTTTGCTAAGTGGAAAACACTAAAAATATCTTATCAACATATGAAATCGTACTTTCATAAGAGCAACTTCATGATTTAAATGAGAATATCAAAGCTAATAACTTTATTATCAACCTAGACTTTAAGAATGTCTTCAATAATATATCATTGGAGAGACACGTATTAGACAAGTTTAACCTCAGTAGTTAATTAATTAATCTAGTCATGAGTATCTATAATATGAGCTAGTTGTTTGTCATTATTAACGAGAAAGGAAATTGTTCCATCTAACACTCCCAATGGCTAAAGCATGATAGCCCTCTGTGCCTATTTCTTCTCCACATTGTACCTAATGAACAAAGAAAAGGTTTAAACAATCAACCTATACAAGGTAATATGAACCACTAGGCCACTCCAAGTGGTTGTCAACAAAGGTCTCATTTGTGCTTTGCAGATTGCCTTTTACTCTTCTTAAACATGATAAACACTTAATAAAAAATGCCAAGTCATTCTTCTCTAATCTCTAGGGCACATCAAGTTTGTAGATTAATGTACAAAGGATACTCTTTATTAGATTTTCAAACATGAAACACAAGCTGGAGAACTTTAAAAAGGATCTTTTACTTTAGAAAAGATACTACCTTCCAATCCCTTTACTTAAAACACATTATTCGAAGGTAGGACATAAGTGGTCCACTGTGAACACTAGATTAACAAAACATGAAAAAATAAATTACTCTCAATGGAAGGTAGAACTTGTTAGTCATGTTCTCTAGTCAATAGCATTTTATAAATCAAATTATATCTTATATTCTCAATAACATTAGTAATTTTTAGATAGTGTGATAAATGGTTTTCGTTGGGGTAATAGTGATTTGATCAGTAAGCACCACTTGGGTAGTTATAACAAGAATAGCTTCCCCTATGAAAAGTATCGGTTACTGGTAAAGAAATTAAAGGATATTATGGATGTATGTAATGTAAAGACCTTTTAAAAGGTCTACACCTCAAACATTATCTATTTTACATACTTGAGATGTAAGTTCCTTTATAAAAAATTTTTTGGAGCATCCTTAACGACAAGGAATCATAATCGAAGAATCATCTCAACAAAATAGTTAAGGATAGTAGTAGTTATTGGATCCATGCTAAGGATGGTAAATCCACTATCAATTTAGGATGGGATAAGCTTAAAGTTAATTAATTGCCTTATTCATAAGCAATAAAAAATGTGGAATAATTATCAACCTTCCAAAATATCTCTATTATTATGGAGGCTCCTAAATAACTAATTACCTTTTGACAAGAACTTGAGGGAGTTTAATTTCAATTTATAGACAAATGCCCTTGTTGTCCTTATAGGGACTCTCAAATGAATCATATGAAACCTTTTTGTAATGAATCTTGGCATTAAAAAACCAAACATCATTATTCATGAAATGCTTCTGCAAGGATGGAACTGTAGTCACACAAACTATGTAATTGTTGAGAATTTCTTACTCTATAATCTCTAGTATGTTGTAATATCTACATGATAAAAATTTAAAACAATTCAATGAGCAAATATTCCCTATGAGTTTTCTAATAGATTTAAACATAATACTCATGAATTTTGAAATGTTGCTTAATTATGTAAAGTAATTCAATAGATCCTCAAATGGTAAAATATACATTGCTTCCTTGAATTTTTGAGATTAATTGAATAATAAAAAAAGTGATTCAATAGACTTCTCTAGTAGTGGAACTAGATAAATTAAACTCTAGTGGTCTAACAAAAAATAACACATGCCCTATATGTGTTTAAAGAGTACTTGGTAGAGCTATTAAAGCACTCCTAATTTACATAAAATCTAAAAAATATATAAGTTGAAGCCATAGAAAAACTATTTGATTTAAATTTATGTGAAAATCGGGGGTTATGGAAACATCATTATAGAATCAAAAAATAAATCAATCCTCATAATGATTCAAAAAATGATTGGAATCCCCTTAATATCTTAATCCAACTAAATAAAATGAATCAATTTCCTTGCAAAGTAGTTAAATTATAATGCATATTTAGGGAAGAAAATGTAGTAACAAATTAATAGGCTTAAATAGCTATTAACTGTATTCATTTAAGGTACTGAATTCATAACAAATTCTAAATGTTTGCATAAGATTGAATTAGGCTTGATAAGGAGAGGTGTTCGTATATTATATAGTGATCATAAGGAAAGTCATCCAACTAATTCCTCCACAATCAAAGGTATGAAATTCATTCACACGATCATTATGGCTAACTTTGATTTGTTCATATGGAAATTACTAAGCATTTAGAGCTAAAAACAATTAAATTAAATCTTGGAAAACTATTAGATTTTATCATATATCTTTCATTTTAGCTTAAGAAAAAAATTTTGATTAACTACTTTGGTTGACATAGCTAATGCCAAGTTAATCATAATAGGGAAATCAATGTCCATATAATCTCTCAAGTTTAACAAATGATGACTATTCTTCTTATATCTGAGATCATGATTTGTTTGTATAAAAAAGAATACTAATCCAGCCCATTCCAATATATTTCAATCAAATTGAGCTTGATAATAGCAAAGATACAAAAGAAAGGTTCATAAAATTTTGAGTATTTTTCTAAAGTAAATTGATTACATAATATATTACTATTACAATAATTTTTTTGCAGTATTGACATAATAGAAAACTTGTGAATTCGAAGCTACATATAAAATTTTATTTTATTTTAGGATTAAATGTGCACAAAAAAAGAAAAAAGCCATCTCTTTGTCGACAATTTCTTTGTCATTTGATCTAATTCCTAATGTAATTATTCATCAATTTTAAATACAAAACATGTTTCTAAGTCCTCATCATCTAGTACTCCTTGATTCATGGCCAGCACATCCTCCAAATAAACCATAAGTAAAGACCTATTCAATGACACCAGTTAGGTATGATAGACTTAATTAGAGAATACAATAGACAATATATTTATTTTGAATCATTACAGACTTTCTTTGATTCATTGCAGCTATATCGTGGCTTTCAATATTAATAATGTGTTCATTAATGACTAAACAAATACGATGGCATTTATCGACTATTTCAACATGTATGATTATAGATTTCATCAAATATTGAATTATATCTTACTTCATAAGAAGTGCAATCATAGCTAAGGAGTCTACCCAGCATAGATCCATTAGATTGCTCCAAAACCATTTAATAATGCACCAATACTTAATTTGAATTACTCCAATTAGGAACAATTTCTAAAACATGTGCATTAAGATTCTTAATCAGCTAAGTATAATATTTCAAATCAAGATTACCATCTTCTATGAACATTTCTTAAGGCTAATCAATCAGATCTATCTTTTGGGCTTCCTCTTTGTGTCAAGGTTTTTTTGACACTATCACTCATTACAAAGGATTAGACTAATATGTTGACAATAATTTGTTTTGCCTACATCATACAATCACAAAATCCATCAATGTAGTACATGATATCTTACTTTAAGAGTAAGATTGTCATCAGCCAAATATGTGGCATGGCACGATCCATTTGAATTTCTTAAAATCCTTTTGATTTGTGTCAAACTATTTCGTTAAAATAATACACTAATACATAAATCAAACTTTATTTTTGAGGCAAATCGCCTTAGTTTTTGAAGTTCATTTCCTCAATTAGCTTGGTTTATCACTTCATCGATCTTTTCATAAAATGTTTTTCAATATGGTTCTCCTCATAAAATATCATAGTTCCTTAGACCAAGACTAGTCATTGCATCCTGATGTGTGCTATATAATTTGAATGCATAACTTATGTGGAATCAACCATGCTTAGTAAGGTTACCTTAATACATTGGACTCATTCAATCAAATAGATTGAATTGATAATATTAATACTTAAATGAGAAACTCCAAACTCATTGAATGGTAACTTGTTAGCATGTGAATCACAACCTTTTGAAGTCTCGATATAAATAATAATGCATTTTAAGTAATAAATTATAACTACTATGACTTCAATAAGCAGTAATGGTGGAAACATTTATTAAATGATTTTAGGAGATGTCTACTACTTATAACAAATATAAATAGAACTATATAACTTATGATTAATATAATCATCCACTAGTGAAATAACATATCATCATATATTATTCAAAATTTTGAAAACCTAAATTCTTCTTTTTTTCATTGTCAGACCAACAAAGCCATGTATTAAATTATTAAGGAAACACTGGGGATCATTTATATCATAAACATAGCCTTAAAAAACTATATAAGCTTTTGATATCTACATTCATATCATGCCAGAATCATATGTAATAAAATTAGACATTATTTCTTCCATGAAGAGAATTTTATAGAATTGTTTTTGCTTTAGAATTATCTAATAGGATATAATTCACTCTTTAAAAAAATAATTCAGTATCTATGTTGTTACATTTAAAAAGCACTCTAAGTTTGTGACATAAAGCATTCTACACATCACACATAGTTTCCATTAGATGCTAGTCCTACATGGACTTAAAGCAACTCCAAGTTTGGGATCTCAATGTTTATTTTGTCTTTGATATCATTCCTATTATGAGAGACATTTACAATTGACCCATGTTCATTGCACATTTTAATTTTCCTTTTATGAAATTTTTAAGTTATTAGCATTTATAATTTTTAAGTCATCTTGAGATTGATTGGTAGCTTTTTAGATTCTTCTAACTTTAAATGCTATTTAGTGTATCCTTATAGTAGTATGATAATTCCGTTTGCAAAATATTTTTTCAAAATGACTTTAAAAAGGCTTAAAATTGAGTGTTGGGTTGCTTTTTTGTTTTGCTCACTATCGTCTCTCACCATTACCAATGTTAGCATTAATTCATGTGTTCTACTAGAGCCACCTTGACTCAAACTCATTGATTGGCTCAAGGCACACTGATCAGTGTTGATTTGTAATCCATGAAATTTCTTGACCAGTCAACACATGTCGACTTATTAGCTCGTGCTGACCCACATATATGACTAGAGGTGTAATTGTGTCTCTCTACCCATGCTGCATTGATCGTGTAGGCCACCTGCTTTCCACTCACTAGATCGACACTCAAAATGCACATGCCAATTTAGGAGCTTCTTATTCCAAATTAATTTTGCTTCATTTCGAAGAAACTTTTTGGTTGAATACAAATTATGTTTTTCATAATTTGTAATGAATTTTGCAATTCTAAAAATATACTTTTGAATTCTAAAATATGTTCCACATTTTTCCAATAATATCCTTTCGTGCCCTAGCCCAACAAGTTATCATTATGGCATTAAGATATCTATAAATAGTTTTACTCATAATATTGTAAGTAATATAATTTGAAAGTGCTGCCATTAATCTAGTCCAATAGAAGTGTGTTGTTTATATTCAATATAACAGTGTGATTTTAAAGGCAACCTAAGAAAGAGAGTGAAAGGCTTCAAAAATTGAGATTCCAAAAAATAATTCAGTATTACAAGAGCATCAAATCTCTGAAAAAGCTCTTAATCATTTAATTTTTAACTTTTGGGAAATTAATCATCTAAACAAAATTTTAAGTTTGTCATAGTGAACATGTGATTTTCTTTTTTAGCATTCAAAAATCTCCACTTGTGCACCTTGAATCTTCATGATTAACTTGAGTATTCTAGATGTTTGTTACTAAAGCCACTTTTTCTTTACGGTTTTATCCCTTATCATAATGATCAATGCATGTTCTATGTTTCTGGTAAAGTTTTTACTTGTCCAGTGATACTAAGTTTTTTTATTATAAACCTATAGCACCTTTTGGCCAAGCTTCACATGGAGATGTTCCATGAGCATAAGAACTTTTTAGTTATCGATGTAGAAAAAAATGGGTTTTAGCATATCATTTTATAATAACATGGTATTGAAGAATGGTTAGCTATAGGAATGCTACGTAATTTCTAATATGATTAACCAACATTTTTTAATTTTATGTTATTATTCTTAAGAGCTAGAATTTATTATACATTTCTTGAAATAACATTACAAAATAAACAAAAAAAATCTTTTTTTCAAGTCTATTGCTACAACAATTATTTATTTTTATGTTCTTTTTCTATTACATTTCACGATTTATTTTTTTTCTTTATCTTTATGACCTTGCAATGATATATGGTTAAATTAAGAAAATATGAATCGTTAACACTTCATGATTATTTGAAGATTTCTTTCAATAGTGAATTACATGCAAAAAGGAATTACTATGACAATATTCCCTTAGAACATGATTCAACTTTCAATTACTTGATATTAGAAATCAGTTGCCCAAAAATAAAAATTTGGACTTCAAGAATAAAATTTTTTATAGTTTTATTTTTATGAATTCAATTATTTGATCAAAAATAGTTTTAGTTTATACATCATATATTCATATGCATGAATTATTGCAAGCTCTTACTAACATTAAAGTAGAGAAAATTTATGCTTGAAAATGCCTTATCATCAAGGACCAATTTGTATGCTTTACATATGTAACATCAAAGGTAACACAAAATTATTGCAATAGACAAAGTCAAGTTTTATTATGCTACTCTTCGAGGAATTTCATTTGTCCAATTCCATGTAAATATGCTCAAATTCATAGGTGACATTTTTTTTTTGATGTGAACTTAAATGACATCACACTAACCACACATTGCAACCTCCAACGAATATAATGTTTCTAAGAGCCTTAAATACAGAACCATATTAAATCATGTAGGTCTTCTGATATTATAAGCTCCTATAGAGGCTAAAATTGTTTGATTTAGAATGACACACAAAATTTCTTATTAAGATTAACATCTTCAACTATTTTATTTAGGAACAATTCTTTCTGATTAGATAATATTATCTCATTATGGTCCTTGAAATTATATGCTAATGTAAAATCTATTATACATGTAAGTACTATTTGAATATTTAATCACCACTAATTGTTAGATGATAAAAAAATTAATAAAACTACATTCATAATGATTAACTTAAAGAATTGATTGTGTACCCAACTTCTAACATCAAGTAATAAACATTTAAACTTAGGAAATATAACTCATAATTGATAAGAATAACCATTTGTCAATAAAACTCAATTATTCAATTAATTTTGATTCACAAGGAAATAAGCTACACCAATGTAATAAGAATGAGTCCTTTGTGAATCAAAATAAGTTGAATAAGAAATGTAGATGAACTAGAATTCCAAATCCTTAAATATATATGTTTTGTATTGTTTTTGAGTTGCTAATAATCTTGATTCACATGTATTTAACCCAATCTTAAATTTTTAAATGTCAACAAATTTTTGTACATAGATTAGTTATGGAGTTCAAAGAATGTAGGAATTAATGTATCTTCTCATGTCAAGCTACCATGTAAGAAGGATTGATTATTGTCCATTTTATAATGGAAAATTATGTTAAATTATGATGCACATAATTATTTCATTGTTAAGGTATGACTACTTAATATTGCATATTCCAAATAATCTTTTTTTATGATTCTATTGAATACATGAGCAACAATAGTAAAAAACAAGAAATTAAATAGTAATTGGTTGTGATAGAAGTCAGGATAGTATCAATGAATAATCTTAATTGCCAGCTGGAGTGAGGTCCTTGGGATATCTGGAGGTGAGTTCAAACACTCAACCATATTTTAGTTATACTAAGATAGTTGGTCATCAAGTCATTGTTGTAAGTTTAGAGGGCCTGACCTCGCTTAACCATTCATTGGTTGAGGTGGTTTGCTTGGTAGCTTACCTTTCATTAGTTTGCATAAAGCAAAAAGAAACTTAATTGTTTGACCAAAAACTATTTTCAATGAAGAAGAAATTGAAAAAAAATGACAAACCATTCAGGCTTGAATTAATGAGAAAAGTTTCACTCATTTTTCCAAATATGGATAGTGGCATTTAAGAAAATCAAACTTTTCAGTGACTAAAAGGTATCATTTTAGGATAACTAGCATGTACTAACTAATTTGATAGATTGTTTGAGATTTTAACTTCACCAAGAATGGAACATTAGTGATGTTAAGAAAACAATATTGAAGTGGCATCATGAGTTTCATGTGAATGCTGTTTAAATCAACATTAATTCTAATTTAGGTTTCATTTGAGTTTTTTAATGTGGTAGCTCTGTACTACTTATCTTCTATAGTAAAAAAATCATATTAAAGTGATTATATTTACTATAAACCTAAGTAGAATGAGCACAAACAAGATGTGTGTTGAAGTGGATTTAGTGAAGGAATTACCTAGTTGAATCTAGATAACAAAAAAATTTGAAGCTCAAATAAATTATGACAGTGAATTCAATATGCTAACTTTGTTATTAATTAAACTTCTATAGCCAAGGTAACACTCTCTTCAATGTAAAAAAAATTAAATATCACAAAATATGGATGCACAACTAAGCACCAACAAATGTGAATGGATATAATCTCACTTAGCCATTATTTATGAATTAGGCAACATTCTTAAAGAAAAATCATTGCATTCTGATTGCTCTCATGGAACCCATGGCTGACAATAGCTAATTGCATAATCTATCTAAGAGATTTTAATTTTAGCACTACATTGGGAATAAATCAAATGGGAGTTAGGTATTATGAATTAAAAGCATCCATTATCAAACCTTAAATGAGGATGAGTAGTTTGTTTGCTTGCTCGTTGATAATGCATGGAGACAAAATGGTGCCTATAATACTTATGTGTATGCTAAATTCAATAGG
The DNA here is from genome assembly GCA_023846275.1 of Vanilla planifolia. Lineage (NCBI taxonomy): Eukaryota > Viridiplantae > Streptophyta > Magnoliopsida > Asparagales > Orchidaceae > Vanilla > Vanilla planifolia. Next base: position 3,303,143 of record JAIUJO010000023.1, read on the forward strand.
AAAATGAAGAACACTTTGGTACATGGTGGCTCAAATTGTAATGGAAATTATAGCTCCATGGAAAAAAATTGCATACTTTATTGTAATAGCTACATTTGATTAATACAAGAGTCCATACAATCTTAAATGGTAAGAAATGAACAAATTCATTGATTAGATCAGTCAATGGTGCATAAGAGAACTCTCATTCACTGACCATCTATTTACATGGATAAGGAATGAAAGGGCAAATAGTTCTAGAAAAGGTGACATTGATTGTTAGACAATCTTGCTTAGTTTGATCTATTCTAAGCAATAGTAATGAAATATTTTTCTAGAATTGGAACAACTTATTCACATTTACTTCAATCTACAAGGGATCATACTCTTTTGCCAAAGTTGTTAAAATTTCAAAATATATGAGTTCAGTATCTAAAGTTTATCAAAAATATAGATAATGTTAGTGAAATTCTATTATTATTAATATAATAAAAAAATTTCTCACTTCTTAATTCACCTTCATTATTGCCTCTAATGACAACTAAATTTTGAACAAAGTCCTTTTCTAATTTAGTTATCAAGATATACAGTTGTCTATAAGATTTGCTCCTTTTTTGTAAGAAAATTATCTGTGTAAGTAAAATTGTCATCTAACACAACTATTCCATATTTTTTATGTCCTATACTCATGCATTGTATAGGCCACACCATTTATTTGAGATAGTACAAAGGGTATACATAATAATCCACAAAATTCAAATTTAGATAAACCTTTTATTAAGTTATATTTAATTAATTTTCTCAATGTATGTGTGCTTGCATGACAAAGTCTTTTGTCATAAATTAAAGCCATTAACATATGATAGAGAAATTTTTTTTTAAGAATTGTTTGCTTTTTTCAAATCATGTAAATAAGTGTTATTTCTTTTATTTGTAATCAATAATCGATTTCCATCTTTAATAATTTTATATGTAATGGAATCAAATAAAATACTAAAATTTCTATCACATAATTCATTATGTTTTAGAAGTTATGCTTTAAACTTTAAATTAATAAACTTTAGTAACAAAAAATTAAAAATTTCCAATAGTACTTGTTCATTTGTTAAATTTCTTTGAATTCTAACTAAATACTACTTTTCCTTCAACATAAGCTTCTCATTGGATTAATAAATTGACTATTCTGGTCATGCACCTCATACATCAACAATCCAAGAATCATGCCTTACTCATCTTTCAAAAGAAAATCTTCCTAAAATAATAAATTAATTATTAGACTTATTAAGCCAAATCTTTGTAGGTCAAGCATATTTCTGAGCAAATGAATTATAGTTTTCCATAACTACAAAGAAACTTTAGGAAATTTAGATTACATATGAGCTTTAATAATATACCTAAATGTGATGTATAGTCAGTTTGCATGTTATAATGACATGTAAAATTATTATTATTGCATTGTAAAATATTGGAATTTCCTTTATCCTATGAACATTAAAAAAATTCTAGCATTTGAAAAACAAATATTTCTATGAATAAGTTCTACATTTAATAACGAAAAAGTATGTTTCAAATATTTAAGATCATTAATTCTTTAACTAATGGCCCTTAATTGTTTGTTCTAATCCATCATTTTCCTTTTTCTTGTTCATTAATATGTGTTGGCCTTATTTCTATTATGTTCACAAACACTTAAATATTCACTACACTTTTCTTTTAGTTTCTTATATTCCTTACATAAAATTTCATATTAATATACAAATTAATTTTTAAGGTAATCCTTCATTATAATAACTTAACTCTACTTGTCTTAATGATGTTCCCATTCCTTCTTCATTCTCTTGCTCCACCATCAAAAATAGCAATTCATTGTTCTCTTCCTCTTCACTAGTATTAGTCTCCTCAAAGTCACTTCAAGCTTTATTGAATGCCTTCTTCTTCTAGTTCTTGCACTTCTTCATTGAATTCTTCTCTTTTTTCAATTCATGCTAACTCCACAAGATATGCTGGTTTGATATGACTTAGTTTGTGGCACTCATAGCAAAAGATCTCTTTTCCGTCACTCTTTTTTTGGACCTTTCTTTTATATACCTTCTTGTAACACCAAAAATTTTAGAAAAACCTTCCAAAATTAGAGCTATGCTATCTTCTTATGTAATCTCCTTTTCTAAGGCACCTTGCTCTTTTTTTAGTGCTATTGTCTACAACTTGTTCATTAATTTGTTTTTCTAAATAAAGCCTTTCTCTTCTTTTCTCCTATCCATCTCTAGTTTAGTAGTAGTTAGCCTACATATAAAGTCATCCAATGTTATAATAAAAATGGTTTTGGTCATCTTGAAGGTTGTGGTGAAAGAACATTACACTTTTAGAAAAATTATATGGATCTTTTTTTCATGTTCATTCACAGATATAGTCTTTTCCAAAATAATAAGTCCATTAATGATGTTAATAAATCAAATAAGCATTCCTTCAATAGATTCAATAGAAAGCATTTTCAACAACACTTAATCATATCTCATCATATCAATTTTACTTTTTTAAGCAAAATAATGTACCTTTTTTATGTTACCATTAATTAGTGGTAAATTTCAAAAGTAATTTCTAAACTCATAATTTTATTAGCCTTAAAAATATTCAAAGTACAAATTAAAATATTTGTAGCTTCATCATTTAATTAAATTCTATTTTTTCCTTTGTATCTATTTTTTAAATGTTTTTTGTTTTAATATACCCTATGAATTTTTTTAAGTGGGCATTTCCGTACTTACTATTTTAAAGTGAATGGTAGTCTTAATTTTTCAATAAAGATTATAACATAGCATACTAGAGGAAGTTGTTATGTTACCCTTGGCTTTGATAAGTCAAGTCCTAAATATTTTATTTTTTTTCTTTTAATAGACTTGTTTAGTGTAAAATAGGTTCACATGTAAATAATAAGCTATGCATGTTTGAAGATGGTGAACTTGTGATATTTAAAGTACCTAGGATGTTCTATAAGATTCAATGATTAAATAAATATGTTCATCAAATTTAAAAAGTTTTTTTATTATAGAATAATAGCTAATTGTTTTTATGATAGTCATATTTCATTTTAATTTCAAATCATATTCAAGTATCAATTTGTTCAATCATCTCCTTAATTTAGCAAACAAATAAGATTTTATTTTTAAATCTCATAATAATTTCCTTGATTAAATCTTATCAAAATAAAATTTTCTATTAGTTAGTTTACTAAATTTTGATTAAATTAAAAAAATTAATTATGGTAATTTTATATAATTTAAATTATAAAAAAAATTGCCACATCATAGCTTATGCCCAATTTCAAAGTTCTCAAGTCTGGCTAGCCCGTGGGGGTTAGAACTAAATCAGTTCGAGGCATTGGATCGAGCTATGTAGCACTCATATAAACTATACTAGAGGACAAAGGGGGAACCATCCTCAATTAGGTTTGAATGTCAATCTTGTGTGAATTATTAATCTTCAATCTTGTGTTCATGTGAGCATGCCTTTGTGTGTATCCTCATATGCTTTCATATGTGTGTGGGCATGTTTATTTATGTATGTTTGTGTGTCTACATATGTGTGTTTATGTGCATGTGTATGCATGTGTGCTATTGTGCTTAAAGTATGTCTATATGTGTGCATTTTCATGTGTCTATGCATGAGTGTGCATGTGTGTGTGTATCTGTGTGTGTGTGGACGTGTGTGTGTGTGTGCATGTGCATTTGTGTGTATGTGTATTGTTACATGTGTTTGTTTGTTTATGTGTGTGTGTGTCCTATCATGAGTTTGTGTAGGTGTGTGTGTGTGTGTGTGCATGTATGCGTTTGTGTGTTCATGTGTGTGTGTGTGTGTGCATGCATTTATGCTTGTGTGTTTGTATTTTTGTTCATGTTTTTAAGCATGCATGTGTGCATCTATGTGTGCATGTGTATGTGTTAGGGTGTGTGCATGCATGTGTGTGTATATTTATGAGTGTATGCACATGTGTATATGAGTGTGTGTACTTATATTCATGAACGTGTGGATTTATGTGTGTGCATTCATGTCTATGTGTGTTCGTATGTGTGCACTTATTTGTGTGCACAAACTCATGTGTGTGTGCATGTTCATGTGTGTATATGTGTATGTGTGTGCATGTTTGTGTGTGTGTGTACATGTGTGTGTGAGTGCATGTACGTGCATGTGTACTTTCTTGTGTTTGTGCATGCATGCAAGTGCATGTCTATTTGTGTGCATGTTTGTGCTTGTGTGTGCATGCATGTGTCATAGTGTAACTACATGTGTGTTTGTTCATGTTTTTGCATAGATGGGTGCTTATGTGTAAGTGTGCGTGTGACTGCATGTGTATGCATGTTTGTGTGTGGGTGTTTGTATGCATATGAGTGTGCAAGTATGCATGTTTGCAACCATGTGCATGTTCTTTGTGTGTGCATGTGTGAGTGGCTATAGGTGTTTGTAGGTGCACATGTGTGTGTATGCATGTATGTTTGCATGTGTTTATGCATGCATGTTTGTGTGTGTTGCATGAATGTGTCTATGTATGCATGTGTACATGTATGTATGAGTGTGGGTATGTGTGTGTATGTGAGTTTGTATGTGTGTTTGTGTGTGTGTGTTGGTGCATTTATGTTTGCTTATATGCATTCCTTTAGATGCATGTGTGTGTCTGTGTTGGTTTGTGTGTGAGTACATTTTTGTGTGTGCTTTTGTATGTGCATGTGTGTATGTGTGATTATATGTATATACATATGTGGGCAGGTGCATTTATATGTGCACATATGTGTATGCATACACTCATTCTTATGCATGTGAGTGTGTGCTATGCTTGCATGTCTATTTATGTGTATAGTTGTGTGTGTGTTCATGTTCTTATATGTGTGTGTGTACTTGTGCATATCTATTTGTGTATGCATCTACATTTATGTCTATGCACAGACACATACACATTTGTGTGGTTTCTTTGTGCATGTGTTATGTCTGTGTTTGTGCACGTGTAAGTGTGAGCATGTGTGAATGTACTTGTGTGTATTTGCATGTGTGTGAATACTTGTGTACTTGTTTGTGTGTCTGTGTACGCGTGTACGTGTGTGTCTACATGTTCATGTATTTGTGCATGTGTTAGTTTACACACACATATTCACATGTTTGTGTGCATTGTGAGTGCGTGCAGAAATGTTCGTACATGTGCATGCGTGCATTTCTGTGTGCATGTTCTTGAATTTGTGCTTGTGTTAGTGTGTGCCCATGCACGTGTGTATATGTCCATATGTGCATGTTTGTGTTTGTGAGCTTATGTGCTTGCAGGTTTGTGCACTTATGTGCATGTGTGTGCATATGTGTATGACCATGTCCATACATGCATGTGATTATCTATCTATCTTTGCATGTGTGTGTGCTTTTATTTGTGCATTCATATTTGTGTATATGTGTGTAAGTGCATGTGTGTTTGTGTGTATGTGTTCATGTGTGTGTGTGTGGTTGTGTGAGTGTGTGTACATGTTATGTGTGTGCCTATGACTGTGCATGTGTGAGTGTATAAGTGTATGTGGGTATCTACATAATGTTTATAGTTGTGTGTGTGTGAGCATGTGCATATGTATGTGTGTGTGTTTGTGTGCTTGAGCATGTTTTCATGTGTGCATGTGCACATGTGTGAATGTGTGTGTGTGTATGCATTTTTGTGTGTGCGTGCTTTTGTGTGCATGTGCTTGCATGAGTGTGTGTGTGTGTATGTGTGTTTGTGCATGTGTGCATAAGCATTCATATGCTTACACATGTGTGCATGTGTAGTAATGTGCATATGTGCATGTTTGAGTGTCCATGTGTGTGTGTGTGCATGTGTGCAAGAATGTGAGTGGGTGTATGCCTATTGGTGTGCGTGTATATGAATGTGTGTTTATGCAAGTGCATGTGCATGTGTGTGTGCATGTGCATTAGCAAATATGTGTCTATGTAGGTGTCTCTATGTTTGAATATCTGCATGTGAGTGTGCACCTACATAAGAGAGTGTATACGTATGCATGTCTACATGTACATGTGCATCGATATAAATGTGTGTGTGCATGTGCATGTGTCTACATGTGTTTGTATGTGTATGTGCATGTACACACATTGTTTTTGTGCAAGAATGAATATTTTTGTGTTTGTGTATTTATGCATGCATGCTTGCACATGCATGTGTAGTGTGCTTGTATGTTTATCGATCTACATATGTGTGCATGTACGCTCTTGTGTATGTGGGTTTCCTTGCCAGTGTGTGCGTGATTTTATGATTGTGCATTTGTATTTGTGTGTGTTCCTGCATGTGTACATGTGTGTGTGTATAAGTGTGCATTTGTGTGCATGCATGCATGTGCAAGCATATGTGTGCATGCGTGTGCTTGTGTCTTCATATGTGTGCAGGTTCATGAGCCATTGTGTGTGTGTGCATGTGCTTTTGTATGCATGTGTGTGTTTTTGTGCTTATTTAGATGCATGTGTGCTTGTATGGCAGTGTGTGTGCACAAGTATGTGTCTCTATGTTTGTGTAAGTGTGTGCTTTGGTGCATGTCCTTGTGTGTCTATGCATGTGCACGTGTGTGTATGCCTATGTGCATGTGTTTTTGTGTGTGTATGTCTGTTTTTGTCCATGTGTGCATGTTGCACATGTGTACGAGCATACATGTGTGTGCATGTATATGTGCATACAAGAAGGTGTGTTTGCTTGTGCATGTGCATGCACCTATGCTTATGTTTGTATATGTGTAAGCACATTTGTGTGTGTATGTGTGCATGTGCAGGTGTGTACAAGTTTTTCTACTATGTGTATTGTGTGTGATGTGTGAGTATTTCATTATATGCATGTTTGTGGGTGTGGTTGTGCATTTAATCACATTTTTTGTGCATATGCATCTGTGTGTGTTTGTGTGCACACATTTGTGTACATGTTTGGGTGTGTATGCATGTTCGTGTGCTAGTATGTATGAACATGTACACATTTGTGCTTATGTGATTATGATCATACAAGTGTGCCAATGTGTTTGTGTGAGTTTTTGTGCGTGGATATGCATGAGTGTGTTTCCATGTGTGTGTGTGTGTGCATGCATTTGTGTATATGTGTGTTCTTGTTCACACATGTTTGTATATATAAGTGTCTAATAGTGTGTGTGAGTGCACATGAGATTTATGTTAGTGTGCATGTATGTGAGTGCATGTATGTGTGCATGTACATGTGTGTGTATGAGTAGTGTGGGTTCTTATTCAAGTAAATCTTCATGTACATATATGCGTGCATGCATGTATTTATGCATGGTTGTGTGATATGTGTGTTCGTGTGCTTGTGTGAGTGTGTGTGCTTGTGCTTGCATTCATGTACACATGTGTGTGCACGTGTGTTCATATATGTGCATGTGAGTGTTTGTGCAGAAATGTGTGTGTGCATATTTGTGTCTATTATGCACACGTGCATGTGTGTAGTTGTGTGTATTTATGTGTGTGTTTATACACATGCCTAAGTGTTGATGTGTGTGTGTATGCATCTCTATGCATGTACATGTGTTTGCATGAGTGTTTGTATTTGTGTGTGTATGTGTCTGGGTGAGTGCAAATTTATGTGTGGTTGGGCATGTGTGTACCTACGTGCAGGTGCATGTGTGTGTGCACGTGGGTGTGTGTGTATGAGTGCATGGGTTTGTGTGTGTGAATGTGTGTGTGCATTTGTCTCTCTATGAAAATGTGTGTCAAGGGGTGCATGGGAGGGGAGGGGTGAGTGTGTGTCGATGTGTGTGTGTGTAGGCATGTTTAAGTTTGTGTGTGTGTGTGTGAGTGGATATGTTTCTGTTTGTGTGCCTGCAAGCACATGTGTCATTGTTCTTGTGTTTGTGTGTATATGCACGTGTATGTGATTGTCCTTGTGTGTGTATGCATATGTTTGTGTGCATGTGTACTTTTGTGCTTAGATTTACAAGTGCCTCTATTTGTGTGTTTTCATGTGTGTGTGTGCATCTCTGTACGCATCCATGCTGTGAGTTCTCGTACGTGTGTGCATATGTGTGTGTGTGTGTGAGCATGCATGTGTGTGCATGTTCATGTGCTTGTGTGAGTTTGTAACCATATGAGTACTTGTGTGTGAGATTGTGTTGCCATGTACTTGTTTGCATGATGGGTGCCTCTCTATACTTATATTTGCATGCGTGTGGACACATCTTTGTGTGCATGTGCATGTGCATATGTCAACATGTGCGTGCATCCATGTCTGTGTGAATGTATGTGTGTGCATCATGTTTGTGTGTACGTGTGTGTGAGTACGTGTGAATATGTGTGCATAAATATCGTTTATGCATGTATGTGATTGAGTTTATGTGTGCACGCACACGTGTGCAAACGTATTTCTACTTATGTGCACATCTGTGTCTGTGTTAATGTGTGTGTGTGAGTGCATGTTCATACACTAGTGTGTGTGTGTGGGTGTATATGGGTGTTTCTGTGCATGAGAGTGTGTGTTCATATGAGTGCACATGCATATGTGTTGGCATGAGTGTCTGTTTGTGTGCAACTATGGGCATGTGTGTTTGTATTTGTGCATGCACTAATGCTTCTGTGTGTATGCGCATTTGTCTTTTTGTGTTTGTGTGCATGCATTCATGCTTGCATATGTGTCTGTGTGCATGTGTGTATGTACGTGTACATTTTTTAGTATACAAATATGTCGAAGTTCATGTACAGGCGTGTTTATGTATGTGTGCATTTGTGTGCATGAGCATCTTTGTGTGTGTGTGCATGTGTAGGCATGTGTGTTTGTGCATGTCTATGAGTATTTGTGTGCATGATCAAATATGTGTGTATGTGAGTGTTGGTGTTTGGGTGTTTTCGTATTTGTGTATGTGTACAAGCATATGAGTTTCTATGCATTTGTGCATGTTCATGAAAGTATATGGCTGTAGGTTGCATTTGTGTGTGTGTATCTACATGTCTATTAATGTGCATGCATTTTCCTGTAAGCATTCATGTGTGTGCATTCATGTGTGTGTGTGTGTGTGCTTATGTATTTATGTGTGTGTGTTTGCACATGAGTGTGTGTGTCTTTATGTGTGCATGTGCATGTATGTACATAAGTTTCTGCATGTCTGTGTGCCTACATGTGTATGTGTATGTGTTTGTTTGCGTCTATGAGTGCATGTGCATCTATGCTTATCCGTGTGCATCTGCATATGTGCACATGTGCAAGCTCCTATGTGCATTTCTACATGTATGTACATGTTTGTGTTCATTTGCATGTCTCTATGTGCAATGTATGTATATGCATATGTGTTTGTGTGCATGTGTTTTGATTTGTGTGCATCTGTGTACATGTGTATTTATATTTGTGTGTATGTGTGTGCATGAGTATGCATGCATGTGTGTGTGTGTGTGTTTTGTGTGTGTGTGCATGCATGTATGTGTGTACTAACATACTTGCATGTGTATTGCACATGCTTGTGTGTGAGTAAGAGATTATGCATCTATGTTTATGCATGTCCATGTGTATGTGCATTTGTGTGTGAATATGTGGGTGCATGTGGGTGTGTGCATATGTGTTTGCATGTGTGAGAGCAAATATGAGTATGTGTGTGTGTGCACTTGCAAGTGTGTATACATGTGGGTCTACACGTGCAAGTATTTTGGTGCATATGTGCATGTGTGTTGTTATGTTTGTGTGTGTGGGTGTGCATGCTAATATGTTTTCTTGTGTGTGTGTGTGCATGTATGTGTTTGTGTGCACATATTTGTGTGTGTGGGTTTGTGTACAAGAATTTTAGTGTACATATGTGTGTGCTTGTATGTGCATATTTGTGTGTACTGATTTGTTGATGCATTTATGTGAGCATATATGTGTGTGTGTTTGTGTGTTTGTGTGTGTGTGTGCATGAGTTCATGAACATCCATGTGTGTGTGCATGCATGTGCTTGTCTTTCTATATGTGTGTCTACTTGTGTGTATGCATTTCTATGAGTTGACATGTGTGCTTATGTGTTTCTATGCATGTGCATGTGTGTCTATATGTGTTTTCCTATCATGCAAGTGTCTGATCGTGTGGGTGCCCTTGTGCATGTGTGCTTTTATGTGCATGCATCGTTGTTTGTGTGTGCAAGTTTGCATATGTGCATATGTGTTCTTGTGTTTGTGCTTATGTGGGTGCATGCATGTCTGTGTACTATGCGAGTGTGCAATAAGGAATATGCATATGTATGTGAGTGTGTGTATGTGTAGGTGAGTAGGGGCACATACATGTGTGTCTATGTGCAGTTGTGTGCTTGTTTACGTGCATTTGTGCATGTATTCGAGCATGTCTACTCCCACATGGAAGTATGCATTCATGTGTCCAAGCATGTATGCATGAGTGTGTGCATGAG
>JAIUJO010000023.1:3315994-3318494 GCA_023846275.1 Vanilla planifolia
AGAGCAGTAGAAGAGGAAGAACAAGAACAAGAACAAGAAGAAGAAATAGAAGAGGAAGAAGAAGAAGAAGAAGAAGAATAAGAAGAAAAAGAAGAATGAGAGGAAGAAGACAAAGAAGAAGAAGAAGCAGAAGTTGAAGATGTTGATGATGTTGATGATGATTAAGAAGTAGTGGAAGAAGAAGAAAAAGAAGAAGAAAAGGAAGTAGAAGAAGAAGAAGATGATGAAGAAGAAGAAGAAAAAGGAAATAAAGAAATAGAAGAAGCAGAAAAAGAACTCGAAGGAGAAGTAGTTGAAGAAGAAGAAGAAAAAGAAAATGAAGAAGACGAAGCATAAGATGAAGCAGAAGAAGCAAAAGTAGAAGAAGAAGAAGAAGAAGAAAAAGGAGATGGAGAATAAGAAGAAAAAGAAAAAGAAGGGGATGATGATGAAGAAGAAGAAGAATAATAATAATAAGAAAAAGAATATGAAGAAGAAGGGGACAAATGATAAGAAAAACAAGAAGAAGAAAAAGAAGAAGAAGAAGAAGAAGTAGAAGAATAAGAAGTAGAAGAAAAAGAGGAAAAGGAAGAAGAAGAGGAAGAAAAAGATAAGGAAGAAGAAGAAAAGAAAGAAGAAAAAGAAGAAGATGAGGAAGAAGAAGCAAATTGGAAAGAAGAAGAGGAAGAAGAAGAAGAAGAAGAAGAAAAAATAAAAGAAGATGAAGAAGAAGTGGAGCAATAAGATGAAGAAGAAGAAGAGAAGAACAAGGAGAAGATTAAGAAAAAGTATAAGAAAAAGAAGTTGACAAAGATGAAGAAGTGAAAGAAGAAGAAGATGCAGAAGAACAAGAAGAAGATCAAGAAGAAGAAGACGAAGAGGAAGTAGAAGATGAAGAAGAAAGAGAAGTAGAAGAAAATGAAGAGGCGGAAGAAGTAGGAGAAGAAGTGGAAGAAGAAGAAAAAGAAGTAGGAGGAGAAGTAGAAGAAGAAGAAGAAGAAGAAAAAGAAGAAGAAGAAGAAGGAGCAGTAGTAGAAGAAGAAGAAGAAGATGCTGATGATGATGAAGAAGAAGTAGAAGAAGATGATTTTGATGATGAAGAGAAGAACAAGAAGATGAAGAAGAAGATGAAGAAGAGGAGGAATAAGAAAAGGAGGATGAAGATGATGAAGGTGCGGAAAAAGAAGATGATGTAGAAGAACAGGAAGAGGAGGAAGAAGAAGAGGAAGATGATGTTGTAGAAGGAGAAGAAAAGAACATGAAGAAGAAGTAGAAGAAGAAAAAGAAGAAAAAGAAGAAAAAGTTGTATAAGAGGAGGAAGAAGAAGAAGAAGAAGAAAAAGAAGAAGAATTGGAAGAGGATGGAGAAGAAGATGAAGAGGAAGAAGAAGAAGAAGAGGTAGTAGAAGAAAAAGAAGAAGAGTTAGAAAAAGAATTGGAACAGGAAGACCAAGAAGAAGTTGTAGAAGGAGAAGAAGAATAAGTAGAAGTAGAAGGAGTTAGACAAAGAAGAGCAAGAAGGTGAAGAAGGAAAAGGAGATGAAGTAGAAGAAGAAAAAGAAAAAGAGGAAGAAGAAGAGGAAGTGGAAGAAGAAGAATAAGAAGAAGAAAAAGAAGAAGAAGACAAAGAAGAAGAAGTAGAAGAAGAGGAAGAAGATGAAGTGGAAGAAGAAGAAGAAGACAAAGAAGAAGAAGAGGAAGAAGAAGAAGAAGAGGAGGAGGAAGAAGAAGAAGAAAAAGAAGAAGAAGAAGAAGAAGAAGAAGAGGAAGAAGAAGGTGATGAAGAAGAAAAAGAAGAATAAGGAGAAGTGGAAGAAGAAGAAGAACTTGAAGAAGAGTAGAAGAAGGAGAAGTGGAAGAAGAAGAAGAAGAAGAAAATGTAGTAATAGTAGTAATAGAAGAAGAAGAAGTGCAAGGAGATGTGTAAGAAGAAGTAGAAGAAGAAGGAGAAGAAGTAGAAAAAGAGGAAGAAGCAGAAGAAAAAGAAGAAGAAGAAGAAGCAGCAGAAGTAGAAGAAGAAGAAGAACAACAACAACAACAACAACAACAACAAGAAAAAGAAGAAGAAGAAGAAGAAGAAGAAGAAGAAGAGTAAGAAGAAGAAGAAGAAATAGAGGAAGGAGAAGAAGAAGATGAACAAGGAGAAGATGAAGAGTAAGAAAAAGAATAAGAAGAAGAAGAGGACAAAAAAGAAGAAAAAGAAGAGGAAGAAAATGAAGAAGAAGAAGAAGGCAAAGAAGAATTAGAAGAATAGGAATGAGAAGAAAAAGATGAGGAAGAGGAAGAAGAAGAAGGAGAAGAAGTAGAACAAGAAGAAGAAGAAGAAGAAGAGAAAGAAGAAGAAGTTGTAGAAGATGAAGGAGAAGAAGAAGAAGAAGAAGAAGTAGAAGGATAAGGAGAAGTAGAAGAAGAAAAAGAAGAAGAAGAAGAAGAGGAAGAAGAAGAAGGGGAAGAAGAAGAAGAAGAAGAAGAAGAAGAAGAAGAAAGGGAAGAAGAAGAAGAAGAAGAAGAAGATGGAGAAC
>JAIUJO010000023.1:3403218-3405718 GCA_023846275.1 Vanilla planifolia
AAGGAGTGGAAGGGGAAAAAGAAGAAGAAGAATAAGAAGAATAAGAAGAAGAAGAAGAAAAAGTAGAAAAAGAAGAAAAAGAACAAGAGGAAGAAGAAGAGGTGAAAGAAGAAGTGGAAGAAAATGTTTAACAAGAGAGAGAAAAGAAGAAAAAGTAGTAGTAGTAGAAGTAGAAGAGAAGGAGGAGGAGAGACAGAAGAATAGGAACAAGCAGAAGGAGAAGAACATGAAGATGGAGTAGTAGTAAGAAGAAGAAGATGATGAAGATGGAAAAGAAGAAGAAGAAGAAGAAGAAGAAGAAGAGAAGAAGAAGAAAAAGAAGAAGAAAGACAAAGAAGACGTAGAAGAAGAAGAAGAAGAAGAGGAAGAGGAAGAAGAAAAAGAAGAAGAAGAAGAAAAAGAAGAAGAATAACGAGAAGTAGGAGAAAAAGAAGAAGAACAAGAAGAACAAGAAGAACAAGAAAAAGAAAAAGAAGAAGAATAAAGAGATGTAGGAGAAGAAGAAGAAGAAGAAGAAGAAGAAAAAGAAGAGAAAGAAGAAGAAGAAGAAGAAGGAGGAGAAGAAGATGAAGAAGAAGTAGAAGAGAAGAAGAAAAAGGAGAAGAAGAAGAAGAAGAAGAAGAAGTAGAAGAGCGACAACAAGATCAAGAAGAAGAGGAAGAAGAAGAAGAAGATGACAACAAAAAGGAAAAAGAAGAAGAAGAAGAAAAAGAAGTAGAGGAAGAAGAAGAAGAGGAGGAAGAAGAAGAAGAAGAAGAAGTAGAAGAAGAACAAGAAGAAGTAATATTAATAGAAGAAAAAGAAGAAGAAGAAGAACAAGAACAAGAAAAAGAAGAAGAAGAGGAGGAAAAAGAAGAAGAAGACGAAGAAAAAAGATGTAGAAATGAAGAAGAAGAAGTGGTAGAAGACAGAGAAGAAGAAGAAGAAGAAGAAGAAGGGGAAAAAGAAGAGGAAGAAGAATAATAGAAAGAAGAAGAAGAAGAAGAACCAGAAGAAGATGGAGAGGAAGGAGAAGAGGAACAAGAAGAAGAAAAAGAGGAAGAAGAAGAAGATGAAGAAGAAGAAGAAGAAGAAGAAGAAGTAGTAGAAGTAGAAGAAGAAGAGAAGAAGAAGGCAAAGAAAAGTAAGAATAAGAATATGAAGAAGGTGAAGAATAAGAAGAAGAACAAGAAAAAGATTATTATGATGAAGAAGATGTTGATGATGAAGAAGTTGAACAAGAAGATGAAGGAGAAGATGAAAAAGAAGAAGAATAAGGAGAAGAAGATGATGTTGAAGAAGAAGAAGAACAATAGGAAGACGAGAAAATAGAAAAAGAGGACGAAGAAGAAGAAGAGCAAAAAGAAGAACAAAAAGAAGAAGAAGAAAAGAAGAAGATGAAGAAGAATGAGCAAAAGAAGAAGAAGAAGAAGAAGAAGTTGAAGAAGAAGAAAAAGAAGAAGGAGTAGTATAAAAAAAAGAAGTCTAAGAAGAAGAAGAAAAGGAAGAAGAAGAATAAGAAAAGATGAAGAAGAAGTAGAAGTAGAAGAAGAAGAAGTAGAAGATTCGATGAAGAAGAAGTAGTAGAAGAAGATGAAAGTGAAGAAGAAGTTGAAGGAGGAGAAGAAGAAGAAAAAGACGGAGAAGTTGAAGAAGAAAAAAAAGAAGAAGGAGAAGGAGAAAAAAGAAGAAGTAGAAGAGGAAGAACAAGAAGAAGGAGAAGAAGAAGAAGAAGAAGAAGAAAAAGAAGAAGTAGAAGAAGAACAAGAAGAAGAAGTAGAAGAAGAACAAGAAGAAGTAGAAGAAGAAGAGGAAAAAAAAGTAGAAGAAGAAGAAGAAGAAGAAGAAGAGGAAGAAGTAAAAGCAGAAGTAAAAGATGAAAAACATGAAGAAGAAGAAGTAGAAGAAGAAGAGGAGGAAGCTGAACAAGAAAAAAATAGAAGAAGTAGAAGAAGAAGAAGTGCAAGATAAATAACAAGCAGAAGACAAAGAAGAAGAAGAAGAGGAAGAGCAAGAAGAAGAAGAAAAAGACGAAAAAAGGTGAAGAAGATGAAGAGGAAGAAGAAGAAGGATATAAAAAGAGGAAGAATAAGAAGAACGAGAAGAAGAAGAAGAAGAAGATGATGATGAAGAGGATGTTGATGAAGAAAACGTTGAAGAAGAAGATGGAGAAGAACCTGAAGAAGAAGAAGAAGAAGAAGAGGAAGAGGTAGAGGTAGAAGAAGAAGAAGTAGAAGAAGACGAAGAAAAAGAAGAAGAAGAAGAAGAAGAGGAAGAATAGGAAGAAGAGGAAGAAGAAAAAGAATAGAAAGAAAGAAGAGAAGAGAAAAACTCATAGAAGAAGTAGAAGAAATAGTAGAAGGAAATGAAGGGGAAGAAGAAAGAGAAGAAGAGGAAAAAGAAAAGGAAGAAGATGAAGAAAAAGAAGAGGACAAAGAAGAAGAAGAAGAAGAAGAAGTGGAAGAAAATGTATAACAAGAAGAAGAAGAAGAAGTAATAGTAGTAGTTGTAGAAGTAGAAG